>JALGBA010000683.1:2950000-3180000 GCA_023970755.1 Azemiops feae
GAAAAAATTGTAATCTGATAGGCATTGTGAAGCACCCAAAGGAAATATGTTAGCCTTAATATCTATACACTCACTGGAATTGGACTATGCTGCTTATCTAGTTCAAAAACACAATACTCTATTCCTGCTGGGCCGACATAGGTTAAATTAGATAGGTCTTGTTCATCAGATTCTTCCATGCTTGATGAAATTGATGAAAAGATAAGGCAAACAGTGAAACAGAGCTCACTTTTAACATTGTTTCACAACTTCACATCATGATGGATCACAAAACTAAGTAGCACCATGAACCAGTAGATCTGGAAAGCATTATTAATGCAAAACCAGTTGGCTTTCAATGCCTGATATTTGTATAAGACAATCCCTCCAATTGTCTGTGGGCAAACAAAAAGGCATACAAACAGTACACCATGGGTTGCATATTTTGAATTTATGTTGTTTTTCCCGAAACAAACCAAAATGCTAAAAGCCAGGTTTTTCCAATCCATTACCTTTATGAATGATTGTTCATTATGATATTAAGACTTGGCATATTGTTACAATCATAAACAATACATTGGTATAACCAGTTACAGAAACACTCCTACCCTTAAAATTCACCTTCAGCCTGCACTAGACTACTGAAAGAGACAACCTACAGGAGCATACTACATATACGTTGAAAGATAACACTAATTAGTGTTTATTGCTAAGCAGAGCAGGTCATCATTGCTTCTAATGGCAAACTCCACTGAGTGCCAACAGTATTGCAGATGCAAAGGTTACAGGTAGCCCTTGTTTAATGACTGCATCATTTATTGACTGTTCACAGTTCCAGTAGCAATAATAAAAAAAAAAACTTTACAATCAATCCTCAGATTTATGATCTTCATTGGTCTGTAAAGCAAAGGAAAGCTGGAGTAAGATCATAAGCACAGTGGCTGCTTCACTTAACAATCGAGTTGTTGATCCCAGTTGTGGTTGCTAAACGAGGACTACCCACAGATGCTAAGAAACATGTTTGGAGGAGAAGAAATATTTAAAATGAAACAAAACCCAAACGACAACTAAACCTCTGCAAATTCCTTCCTCTTTCCTCTTTCCTCCTAGTTTTGTTTAATTGCCTTAAAATGGTGAACGTTGGAAAAAGAGTGGTGAAGAATCCATTCTTTAGATCTATTGGAATTACCAATTTAGCTAGCTGAAACTCAGAATTAGGAGCATTGGAATGAAGTATTTCTGAAAAAAGACACGGGAAATGTGAAGATGGAGCATAATCTTTTCTTTCAATGGCTGGAAGACTGGCACTTAAAGCACCCTACACTTCTCTTAGGAGGTGAGGAAGGCACCATTTAATTTTTTGCATTTAACTCATTATTGAATTGGAAACTGACCTGAAGAGTTACGCTGTGATTAAATGCTGAAAGCTTGGTCCTTCTCTCGTTGTGAAAATGATGATGCCAAAACTCCCTCAGCTCTCAGGAACTTACTCATTTTTCATTTGCAGACATTCTGCACCTGTTAATTTTCATACTTAATCATAGCTTTCCCCAGTTCATCTTTTGTTCCCTCCCTCTAACTTGATGCTGGTATGTGTATGTGTGCGCGTGTGTGCCTTCCTCCATTAATAGCTATCATTTCTAAATGGGAACGAAGTCCTCTTCTTTAGGCCAGTAAGGACAAGAACAGTTTGCAGTCTTTTCCCTGGCGTGAACCAACAATGTGCAAAGTGCCCGTCCAGCTCTAATAAACTTCCAAGCTGAAAGACAAGGAGATAGAAATACAGCAGCTTCTCTGTAAATAAAATTGGATTTCTTCTCTCTTCTTCTACATCCATCATCAAGCAGGAAATGTGGGCTTATTGTAACCCTTTCTACTTAAAAAGGCCTGCTTTCAGTAAAGTCTTGTTCTTTCCTGTTGACTAAAACCACCATCATAGCTTAAACAATATTTCAGGAATGACAGGTATCTTATTTAGATAAGGTGACACATTATTGGTTCCTTCCTCTCTCCTTGTCCTTTTTTGCCTTATGCGGAGAGATCTGTATGGTGAGTAAGTTATTCTATCACATGTATCAAAGTCAGACCCCATCTTCTTGGTTTTCTGTTTCATATCCCTTTGAATTCATCTTCTTGTCATTTGAAGGACACCTCAAATGGATTTCTAGCAGTAGCATTCCTAGAATCTCATATTTCTGTCTGCTCTGTGGAATGATCTTGCTGAATTTCTAACCCTTTGTCTCTCCACTCCCCCCCCCATCCCTTCATATGAGATTATTACATGGAATTGCGCTGCTATTGAATGACTGTCTCTGGTTGTTTAAAAGTTAGATTTCTCTTTTTTAAAAATGAAATGGCTATGAATGTCACACTCCGCTGTTTAAGATCAGTTTTATAGGTCAGGTATCAATTGCTTTCTCAACAATGGAAAATGCTGGGCAAGACAACCATAGATACTATATTATGAGATACGTTTTCTCAGAGATATTTCTGAAATGTCTCTGTGTTAGATGTTAAATATATCTTTTAATCCTCCAAGGATTCTGGATTGCAAAAGGTGATTTCCCCCTGATTTGCCAGTCTAGTGTTACATTGTTACCAAAATAACATGATCCTAAGAAATATAGACAGATATATATGAATATTTGATGTTGCTGTGGCTCAGTGGTTAAGATGCTGGCTTGTTGGCTGGAAAGTCGGCAGCCCAGGTTCGAGATTTAAGCTCCACACAATGGGGGTCAGCTCCCATCTTCGCCCCAGCTCCTGCCAATCTAGCAGCTCAAAAACATACAAATATGAGTAGATAAATAGGTGCCACTTCGGTGGGAAGGTAACAGGGCTCCGTGATGTCATGCTGGCCATATGACCATGAAAATGTCTTCGGACAGTGCTGGCTTAATGGCCTAGAAATGGAGATGAGCACTGCCCCCTATAGTCAGTAAGGACTAATGGAGTAAAATCTGCAGGGACTCCTTTACCTTTTTTACATACCAATATTGCTTATCCCAAAATCCCAATTCGCTTTGCACAGCTCATATGAATTAATATTCTGAAGATTATGTGTGGGAAACCCCAGTCTCCTCAACCCACTTGTTGCTGGAATTGTTTAGTTAGCTAAACAAACTTTGGGTGCCTGACTCACTTGATTGGCAGAAGAGCCAGGTGGCTGCTTCCTGCAATGCGTGATACCCAGTTTTAGTACGGGGGGGGGGCTGTATCATGCAAATAGATGTGATTCAGTGTAAGTAATCATTTTGTTGATGATACCATATTAACGAAGCCTGAATATGTAGATGTGCATCCTCCTCTCTTGTTATTGTGAATGTTAACAGCCTTTTAATGGGCGTTTCTCAGAGACAGGAGATCATAGAAAACTAAAATTTGGGCTATTAGGATCCTTTTGGTGGGGCTGAGGACTGATCATTTCACTCAACTTTGCTTATGCTTCAATATTTGTTGATTCTTCAATAGGATTATTTGAGAAAAAGTCTCATGGAGCTGAATGTAGTTTCTTTGTGCAGCAATAGCAGACCAGTGATGCATCTTCGGCCTTACTCCACAGATTAGGGGAGGAGGGAAACTACATCGTCCCCCTTTGCAAAATCCTGTATTGTCAGGAAAGTAGAGCTAACCAGGTTGGTTTACTGTTACTCCACTGGGAAGAGCTGTCCAATTAGCACGTTAATGAGGCAGACCTCTGATGGCCTCTTGGAGCCCGGCCAGGAGCAACTTATGAATATTAATGGTAATAGGACATTCACATGGATTTAGAGTGAAAGGAAATGGGAATGGTCTAAGGCCAGTGTCTAAGCATGCCTTGTTTTGTCTGCTTTTCAAAGGAGAGGCTCTCCAATTTAGAAGGCCTAGGATTGATTCCAGTGGTTTCTTTGTGGCTGGGGTTTATTTCCAAGCCACAACTCCATCACCTAATGTTACTTGAACTATTAGCACAGACTTTCAAGGGTTAATTGATACTCAGTGTCATATGTTGCTCTATGTAAAAAGAGGCAGGCAACCCTTGTTAGCCAAACCAACCAAATCTAGGATGACAGTTATGCCAGCAATGATGTATTTTTTCTACAGCTCATGAATGGAACCTGGGTCATGGTTCCAGTGGGTATGATTACATTTGGGTCAGTATTAATGCATTTACACAAGGCACCCCTCCTTCATTCATATATACATATACATACATAAATATCTATATCTATATATACCTATACCTATACCTATACCTCTCTCTCTCTCTCTCTCTCTCTCTCTCTCTCAAACCATCTTTGTATGGCTGTCCTGATACTTCAACTTCCATCCCAGAATTCCTCAGCCACCATGAAGAACAGACATCTTAAAGTTGCTAAGACTGAGAAACACTTTTATAGACAATGAGAGGAGCATCAGGTCAAGAAAAGGAGTAACTCCAACGTTGATTGTGGGGCCTTAAGTAGATAGCCTCCCCTTATCTGATGGACTCTTATGCATCTATCCCACAATGGTCTGGAGCAGGGGTGTCAAACTCACCATGTCACGTGACGCGTCATGACATATCACAACTTTTTCACCATTGCCAGAGCTGGGGTGGGCACGGTTTCGGCATGATGCATCTGGCCCATGGGCTGACAGTTTGACATCCCTGGTCTGGAGCAATATTAGTTTCATGATATGGTCATGCAGAATTTCATTAAAAAAAAATCTTTTGTTCATCCCTGTTTTCTAGTTGCGTCAAATGAGAGAAAAATGACTCCGTTTCTTTCTTGTTCATATCAATAGTTCAAGTTTTCACTTATGCTATTTGATTCCATTTCTGATATGTTGATTTTTTTTTAAAAAAAGATATGTATAGTCAATATATGCTCTTTCTGAATAAATGTCACTTATTTGGGCAGTGTATCCCCTTACTACGCCATGCAATGTGTACTTCTCAGTTAAAAATAATAAGAAACAACACAAAACATGAATGGGCAATCAATCAATAAAGCCTCTAAAACCCCAAGATGTCACTGATAAACATTCTAGTAGAAGACACTACAGGAAAGAAACCAACATTCCCCTCAAACAAATTTCACAACTGATATTCTTCAGCTGTGTAAATTCTTCAGCTGGTATTCTGCTCATCTTCTCTTCTTTTAAGAAGAGGTCCAGATAATGAGGCTTCTGGTGTTGAATGTAAGATTCAGACATGCCCACAAGGAAGTAGGCAGCTTTTTACATAGCTATACTCTAAGCCATTGTTTCTAATCTGACAGTGAAATGGGAAATATCCAAATGTGATAAATAAATAGAATAAATAAACCTTGGCAAATTTAAGATGTGTGGGCTTCAAAAGCTAGCTGGGGAATTCTGAGAGTTGAAGTCCACACAATTTTAAAGTTGTCAAGGTTGTGAAGCATTGTTCTAAGCTATGTAGATCTGTATACCAGCATCCTGAATGGGCCTTAGAAATGAATACCATGATCTATATACAAAATCCACTAGATTTTTTTACAGAATAGAAAATTTGATGGACAATCCCTACCCAGAAAGCAGGGAAATTCTTACTGGAATGGAGAGACTGCATCCGTCAAGCTTCTCTAGAGCAATTGTACGTTCAGTTTCCTAAATAGAACAATCCTATTGATGCGTGATTTCCTTTTAGTTTGCATTTCACAGAGATCTTGTTTTTGCAGAATATAGGAAAACACAACAAAGCTGTCAGGGTACACTCAAGCTGTTCATTTCTTTGCAGAAGAGAAAAATAGAATCATTTTATACGGAACCACTTCACATTAACAATGTAATTTGTATATCAAGCTTCATAGAAAGCAACCTGCACTTCTTCCTGCCACACCAGCAAATCTTTCTATTGACATTTCAACATATTGGTAATTTAAATTTGCAGGCATTTGAAGGGAATGGTCTGATAATTTAGTAATAGCCCAAATTATCCTACACAGTTTATTTTCAAAGGAAATGCTCTAGATCTTGATTTAACTAGCCAGAAGCAATGTGCAGGCTCAAAATAAAACTTTGAATCTCGTCTTCCATTAAGATCCCCTCCACTTTATGGCATATCATCCTATTTCAAATAGAGAATGTGAAGAGTTCTAGAATTAAAACACCTGTACTAGATTACTCTTAAGTGAGGAGCCTACTATGTAGCTGATAATTTTTAAATGAGTGGCAACCAGGCTTTCTGGAGGTATTATCTTATCTCTAATCATTGCCTTGTCTTCTCAAATGAGACATAAAGGAGTAGGATTTAGGGGGAAAAGGTCTCTGAAAAAGTTGACTTGAGATTTCTGAGAGAAGAATGGACCTTAAAGAAACCCATTTCTTTCTGATTGGCTTGAGGAATTCAGGCCCAACAGCTCTCAGACAGTTGGAACCAATATGGTAAATTTAGTAAAAAAAAATAAAGATTAGTATTTTATAATACTAGTATTAATTTTATAATAATAATTTTATAATATTAATATTATTTTTGTTAAATGTTACCTGTTCACTTCCTTTCTTTGTTGCTTTCTTCAAATATCCTTTTCTTAATTATTTTATTTACAATTATTATGATATGTGTTCTGTTCGCAACACAGACATGAAGACGAGGCAGTTTGATGCAAAAGGTGTTCTTTATTGTGCATGTGCACTGAACAGAAGCAAAAGAGAAAATGGCAACATGCCCTTTTATACTTCCCCTGCAAGGGGAGGCTCAACCAATGAATGCAGGCCATTCTCCCGCCTCGCGCATGCGCATGAGGCCGGAGATAGCCTGTCTGGGTCCCGGGCAACTTATGGGCTGCCCGGGTCTATACAACCGGTCCCGGGCAAACACGTGGTCTGCCCGGGTCTCTGCAGTTACCCTGCAGGTTGCCTGTGCCTTGCTGATTGACTCAGCAAGGCTCAGGCCACAACACCCCTTCCCCCTAGGCTGGGACAATGCCGCCCCGGCCTATATCAGTACCATGTAACATTTAGTACAAATGTCACCCTGGCTATTCCCCGTATCCCTTCGTAACCTGGTTCCCTGGGGATTCAAATTAATCCACGGTCTTTCAGTTTTTGACAACAATCGCCTTCTAGGGACCGCACATACTCATGCAAGTATTTAGGTGGGGCCTTAATCCGCCCCGATCTTTGCGGATCCAAGGTAGGGCCGGGTGTGATGACATGTGGGGGAATTAAGTTGGGTGCCTGGAGTGCTGGCTCCCGGTCTGCGCACAACAAACCAGGACTTTGTCGCCCAGAAGACTCAGGGGTTCCCCCTAACTGCTGACTGGCTGGGCCCGCTAAACCCAAACCAGATTTCCTTGGTGGGGTCGAGTTCCCCGAGTTCCTTGGTGGGGTCGAGTTCCCCGAAAACCCTTGGAACTCCCCTTGGGAGCAATGTCCTTCGGGCCCAAGGCCAGCAGCAGGGGTGCCCTGAGTAGCCGATTTACGGCCATTTGCCCTAAGCCAGGGACCTCTGCCAGAGTCAGGAGCCACCTCCATGGCAGAACTCCCTGCTTCTATGCCAGAGTCAGGATCTGCCTCTATGGCAAGACCCTCATCTGGGACATTTGGAGACCCCTCTGCTTGGAGAGACTGTGATCCACAATCGTAATTGGGGTCCCCCTCCTCCCCGAGAGTGGAGTCAGGGGAGTAATGCCGGCCCGGCAGCTGCCAACGCAGCTGGTCTATGTGGCGCCAGAGGACACGCCCATCATCCAAGACCACTTCGTATGACAGAGGCCCAGAGATCTTAGAGATTACAGCACGTACCCAGAGATGCCCCTGCCCATAGTTCCTGGTCCAAACCGGATCACCCACTTGAAGTCTCCTAGGTGCCCGCGGCTGCGACACCTGTGAAGCCACCCAGTCTGGGTGAAGCCTGTCCAGCTTTGTGATGAGTCTGCGACCCCAGCGGAGTTCAGCTGGGCTCTTTCCAGTGGCTGTGCATGGTGTGGTGCGGTGTGTGAGAAGAAAATCAGCTAACCTGTGATGCCAGGGTCTTTGAGTGATTCTCTTTAATGCGTCTTTAGTGGTGCGCACCATGCGTTCAGCCTGACCGTTGGTGGCAGGATGAAAAGAAGCAGATGTGGCGTGCTGGATCATGTTGGCTTGTAGAAATGCCTGAAACTCAGAAGAGGTAAATTGTGGACCATTGTCTGAAACTAAAACATCAGGAAGGCCATGGGAAATGAAGATTCCTCTGAGCACCTGGATGGTCCTGGCAGTAGTAGTAGAAGACACAGGAATGACCTCTAGCCATTTGGAATGGCGATCCACAAGGAGGAGGAAGAATTGCCCCTGAAAGGGCCCAGCATAATCAATATGAACACGTGACCAAGGAGTGAGTGTCTCCTCCCACCTATGTACAGGGGCCTGGGGCATTTCTGGCCATGATTGCTGGCACACTTGGCATCCCTGAACCTGGGCCTCGATGTCTTTATCGAGGCCAGGCCACCAAAGATGGCTGCGCGCAAGCGCCTTCATCCTCACTATTCCTGGATGTCCCTCATGAAGAGAGAGCAATACTCTAGTCCTCAATGAGGCTGGGATGACTACTCTGTTGCCCCACAGGATGCACCCCTTAAATGTGGATAATTCGTGCTTCCTGCACCAGAAACTCTGGAAATCAGTACCAGGACACGTGTCAGGCCATCCTGACAACACACATGTCAGCACGCGTGCAAGCGTGTGATCAGTGGTTGTTTCTGCAGCCACATCCCTAGCATTGAGGGGAGATTCTGGTAAGTCCTGAATAGACAGAATATGTACAGCAGGGGCAGGGTCTGCCTCTATTTGCTTAAGAGGTAACCTGCTCAGGCCATCTGCATGGCCCATCTCAGTACCTGGTTTGTGCACCAGTGTGTAATCATAAGCTGCTAAGAATATAGACCATCTCAGCATCCTAGGAGATATTATCTGGGGAGTTTGTTTGTTGGTTGTGAACAACCCTAGCAAAGGCTTGTGGTCAGTATAGACTGTGAAATGGCGTCCATACAAGAAATCATGAAATTTCTTTATGCCTGAGATTATTGCCAAGGCCTCCCTGTCAATCTGAGCATAATTTCTCTCTGCAGATGAGAGGGTCCTTGAATAATAGGCCACAGGGACCTGTGTTCCATCTTCCTTGAGATGGCTTAGTACTGCTCCTACCCCATAAGGGGAAGCATCACAAGCGATGCACACTGGCAATTTCTCATTGAAGTGAGCCAGTACAGCATTGGAGGATAATAAGGCTTTGACCTTTGTGAAGGCCTCCTCATGGACTTTTGTCCATGCCCATGGGGCTTGCTTGTCTAAGAGCCTGTGAAGCGGCTCAGCCACAGCAGCTTTGTTTGGAAGAAAGGAATGGTAAAAGTTCAAAAGGCCCAAAAAGGCCTGAAGCTCAGTTTTTGACTGGGGACTAGGGGCCATTTGGATGGCCTTGAATTTGGACTCCGCGGGGTGGATGCCATCTGCATCAATGCAGAACCCCAAGAACTCGGTGGATGATACACCGATTTTACACTTGTCCTGCTGTAGCTTCAGCCCAGCTTGGCGGAAACACAGCAAGACAGCCCTCAGCCTTTCGGCCAAGTTTCCTGATGATTCTCCTGCAATGAGGATGTCATCAAAATAGGGGCAAACCCCGGGAATCCCTCCGAGCGTTCGCTCCATCACCCCTTGGAAAATGCCAGGGGCTACATTGACCCCAAACTGCAGCCTCTTTACTTTGAACGCACCTCTGTGCATGACTATGGTTTGGGCCTCAGCAGTCGCCTCATCAACAGGCAACTGTTGATATGCTTGAGCCAAATCAAGCTTAGCAAAGTACTTCTCTCCTTTCAGTGAGGCCAGAATGTGGCTCACCACGGGCACGGGATAAGCATGCTGCTGCAGAGCCTTATTCAGCGTGCACTTATAGTCCGCGCAGATGCAGACTTCCCCATTGGATTTTAAGGGAGTTACTATGGGGGTTTCCCATCGACTAGAATCCACAGATTCCAGGATGCCCTGTTGGAGCAATTTGTCCAACTCGGCATCAATCTTACTTTTTAATGCAAAAGGCACCCTCCTAGGCTTGACCCTTATGGGTGTAATGCCTGGATCCAATTTTAATGTAATGGGAGGCCCCTTGTACGATCCAAGTTCCGAGCTGAACACATCTGCAAACTCCTTACATACGCCCGCAAGGCTAGCAGTTTGCAGCTGGTTCAGACCGGTCACTTGGATCCCAAGTGCCTCGAACCAGTCGAGTCCGATGAGACTCGTTCTGTCACCCCCAACAACTACTACATCCAATGCACCGTTGAAGCCCTTTCGCTGCACTCTGAGCGTGGCTTCCCCTTTTATGCTTACTCGCATGTTTTGAAAATCAGTAAGGACAAGGTTGGAAGGCCTGAGCTTTACTCTCGAGCCACTCCGGAAACAAATCTTGTTGAACGTGTCCATTGAAATAATAGACAACGCGGAGCCTGTATCCAGCTCCATAGCCAGGGGAAGTCCCTGCAACCTTACGTCAATATGGAGCTTTTTCTTAAGGGGCCTATGCATTCCTGTCTTGAACACCCCCCTCCTAGACGCACAAAAACCCACCCTGTTTTGGCTGGGGACCTTGGTACCTTTCAGAGGCAACTCATTAGGGGGCTTGTGTATCTGGCGACCCAAGCAGGCTGATGCGATGTGGCCTTGCCTGCCACATGCCCAGCAACAGCAGCAGGAGAACGGCAGTCGGCTCTCCTGTGGTGACCCCCACAGCCGAAACATCGAAAGGGTGCAGGCGGTGGCCCTCTGCGCTCTCACAGTCTTCTTGCTGCCACTGGTTGAAGTCTGTCCTCGGATTCGTCTCCGGAGGCCTCTCGCACGACTTCTTAATGGACAGGGACTGCAGATGGAGGGTTCTTGGTCGCAAAGTGTTGGACTCACTAAGACGGCCCCGCTTGGGCTTCGCTGTGCCCGATAGCCTCGTCCACGTCTCTCGCCGCAAGGAAGGAGGAAGGAATGGGAAAGAGTCCCACAAAGCCAAGCCCACCTCCAGTGTTTGCGTACTGGTAGGCGGCTGCTTCTCCAGGACGCCGCGCTTCCCACACAGCCGAGCCCACTTCCAGCGTCTTCATACTGGCAAGCGGGGGCTTCTCCTCGATTCTTTCCGCTTCAAAACATGAGAAGGGGTCCCTTGAAGCCGAGCTCACCTCCAGGGTCTTCATGCTGGCAGGCAGTCACTTCCATCCGGACGCCGAACTTCTCCGCTCGTCAGGCCTTTAGGTGAGTAGGCCTACTTCTGTTTCTTCGGGATCCCCAACGGTGGATCCCACCTTCGTCGCCAATGTTCTGTTCGCAACACAGACATGAAGACGAGGCAGTTTGATGCAAAAGGTGTTCTTTATTGTGCATGTGCACTGAACAGAAGCAAAAGAGAAAATGGCAATATGCCCTTTTATACTTCCCCTGCAAGGGGAGGCTCAACCAATGAATGCAGGCCATTCTCCCACCTCGCGCATGCGCATGAGGCCGGAGACAGCCTGTCTGGGTCCCGGGCAACTTATGGGCTGCCCGGGTCTATACAACCGGTCCCGGGCAAACACGTGGTCTGCCCGGGTCTCTGCAGTTACCCTGCAGGTTGCCTGTGCATTGCTGATTGACTCAGCAAGGCTCAGGACACAACAATATGCTCAAAAACCACTTGGTAAACCTGGTATAAAGGGAAGAACTGGAACGATTTACTTAAGAGAGGGAACTCATTTATGCCCATATGTCAACCCTGCTGTGCATGCTACATTGGTTGCTAGTTGGCTTTTGGGTGCAATTCGAAATGCTGGTTATCAATACTTATAAAGCCCATTATACTGTAGATCCTACAGGACTGCCTTTCTCCAGTTGTTTCTATGTACCTAATACATTAAGGCAGAATAGGTATGTTGTAGATCTCTCAATTAAATGTTTGTCAACTTGTGAGACTGAGGAAATATGCCTTCTCTATTGCTGTTTCTGGCCTCTGGAATATAATGATCCCTTATTGTACCAACTTTCCTGTGATTCTGCAAAACCCTTAAGAATCTGACTCTGTCCCTGTCAAATCTTTTTAATATTAATTTGTTTTGTCTCTGCATTTGTTTTTAATGTGCTTTTGAAACATATGTTTCCTTTTTGGAATTGGATGGTGCTAAAAATCCAATAAAATAAAATAAAATAAAATAAAAAAAATAAAATAAATTTTTTTTGGTACCCTCTACCACTGACAATTTTATCAATATACTTTCCTTTTTCAATGAATGTCTAACCCAAAATGTTCTTTTAGGAAACAGAAAGAAAATGGATAGGAAAAATACAGGAGACTATTTCTGCATTACACTACTTTCAACTGTTAGGAATGGGAAAGCAATCTTGTGGAAGAAATATTATAAAGGAAGTGGATATAAACATACAAATTGTGTGCCTAGGTTTTTTTTTTAATAAAGCTTCTGGTAGATACAGAATGTAAAACAGAGTTTTTCTTTAAAAAAAAAAAAGACTCAGAAGCTGAGATCAGCTCAGAAAAGTCAAGGAATATTTTCACAAACAAAACATGAAGAGAAGGTGCAGGCTGTAGGTGGGGAAGAAAAA
Organism: Azemiops feae; assembly: GCA_023970755.1. NCBI lineage: Eukaryota > Metazoa > Chordata > Lepidosauria > Squamata > Viperidae > Azemiops > Azemiops feae. The sequence goes on from JALGBA010000683.1 coordinate 2,962,520, forward strand.
CCTGATAAAGAGCCAATTAAAATAATAGTCTTACAGTAAATAAAGATTAAATCCTCTTAAAAATGTGTAGGATTCATATTAACTTTCCGAGCAAACTCAGGCAAACTAATGAAAAACTGTTTTTAAAATTTTATGTTTATATCTACGTGTCCATATATATCTTTTACTTGCATTAGGGTCATGCGAAGCTTCAAAGTGATATTTCATTTTATGGATATTTTGAAAATCTCCTGTTTCTTTCCCAGATTCCAAATATTCCCTTTCAAATGTTGTAGATAATGCAGAGTTAACTTCTAGCCCTTCACTTGTCAACTTTTATTAGAATCTACCTAGTATGGACTACAATGAGAGGTGATGAGTGCACCAATTACTGAAGGTTAGAGTTTGGTCAACCCTGACTCACATGGCTTTGAAAGACAAATTGATACTGGGAAACCATGGTATTTAGACTGAAACCAACATATCAGAAGCCATATATACCAAAGACTGATAATTTCTGCACATCTAGCTCCCCTGTGCTTCATGAAGAGGGAGGAAGCGGCCGCCGTCCCTTTTGAGCACTTCTCCCACTTTTTCTCTTCTGTAAGCTATGCAATTATACAGAAAATATAGTTGACGTCTAATGAGTTGCCACCAGTGGTGTTACTTTAATTAGTTTATGGTGATAAAAAGGAATCTAAAGAAGGCTGCTGTGAAGATTTGTTATTTTAATTAAGGAAGTGAAGCAATAGAAAACTAGCATTAGACCCAATCCAATGTGCCAGCCTGAGCTTTGGTTTTAGCAGAATGATGGGAAGAAGGTGTGGAGGATAGAAGAAACATGAATGGGAGCATGGAATGTGATGTCACAATGCTCATAAAATACTCTTTAGTAGTCTTCCACAAATAAGTGTGACTTCAATTCCCAAAATTCTTAGCTATTACATGAGGGGCATTCATGCAAGGGAGGGTTAAAAAAAAATCAAGATGGCTGCCCCAATTGTGTGATTGAGGCCCTGCTGCCTTTTGACATGCCACACATGAGTAACAAATGTAGAAAGGGATGGGGCTTTGACTTTTTTGGTATTGTTCCCCATGAATGGCCCTGCACTACATCTAGGCAGTCTGGGAGTTCAGAAAGTTGCAGATCTAATACTTCTGAAGGCTGCCAAGCTATACTTTCTATTGAAGACAGAAAAATAATTTCAAATACAAATCCATAGGAATATTTATTGTATTTGATTTTTGTTTATTACCTGCTCTATTACTGCAAAATAGAATATAATGAACTGAGAAAAGTCAGCCTTAAAATGAAAGCAGATGATAATACAGCAGACCTGAATTTTTTTATTTTTTTTAAAAAAAAATCATTAAAAACCTGATTGGACCAGCCTAGATGAATGATGAAGGCATCCCTTTAATTAAATTCCTAGTGGAATACGAATATCTTAAACTGATGCATAATGAGCATATCTGAAGAAAGCCCTACTTGTTAGAGAAGAAAGACCCAGAAGGTAGCCATTTTATGTAGTGAAGGAGAAATAAAAGCCTTGTGGCACCCAAAAGAGATAGACATGTGTCTAAAATACAAGCCAGAACTTGGATCCAATCAATTTATACAACTGGTGTGAGACAGACAATCCAGACTTCCTGAATATTTGTTCTGTTTCTTTTTTTCCAAGCCAACAGACTATTAAATATCCTTAAAACCACTGTTTCCAACAGGCACAGGACCTACATTTACTTCTTAATTGGAATCAGAGAAATATATCCATTAACTATTTCTTTCTCTGTCTCCTTGTAAATAAGCCCTGCACAACTTGTAGAGACAACACTGATAAAATTAAAAATCTTTGTGGATGACAAAGGAACACCTCATCTGCCAGTTAGTGGTTTGGTGGCCAATAGAGTGTGGGCAACTCAGGAACTGGCAGTAGCGGCCAAGTCTGTAATCGTTGGAGGTGCTTGTCAGTGCATCCTTCAGGGTGGCAACAGTGGTGAATTTAGGGCTTAAGAAAACAAAACAAAACATTTGAGGGCCACCCAAGGCTCCTTGGCAGGCCACATGCTGTGCAGACCTGCTCTAAGCCATCCAGTCTTAGTCACCCACTTTGTTTTTCTCAAAAGTAGTCCTTAGACCTGTTCCAAGGTCATATAGCAGAAGTGTACAGTACCCTGGGCTGATCTGTAGAGAGTAAGGAACAGGACCTTGCTGGAAGTACGTGAGAACCCTACCTAAACCAAAGGGCTTGACCTGTTATTTTTTTTAAGTCCTGGGAAACAAGATCACATGTGGAACTGAATCAGGCAGAATCTTCATGATTCACTGGAGTGTAAGAAGGGGAAGGAAGTACAGTGCAAGACTCTGTTATTATAGATAATCTCAATAAAAGTAGTTTTAATCCTTTCTGTTGAATTGATTTCCTGGTCAAGTCAGTGGGACTGACAGTATCTGCCTCCCCCCTACATCAGATTCTTCAGTGCCATCTCCAAAGTCTATTTCAAGGTTATTAATGGATTGTAAGTTTAATGTAACAGGAGAAATTATTAAACACCTGGAAAGCAATCATATGAACTATACTATTGATGTAATTAAATATAAACTGAATTTAATCTTTGTTATCACCCTAATCCTATCCTCTTCCTTGATCCAAAGGCCTTAGGGGCCTTCTACCTCTCCAGGGTCCTGACCCTTTTCTATTTTTATCCAGTGGGAATATCCTAAACTGTCTTGCATTCATTTTCTTCTCTAGAATCATGGGTGTCAGGTACAATTTCAGTGAGAATTAGGTAAACAGACTTTCAACATATTCTACCAAAAACATGGACAGGAGGGTCATACAAGGTCTGGAGGGTCATCTTCAACAAGTGGAGATTTTGTGAAAATGTGTGCCATAATATTATGATGCAAGCTCTGCCCCCAATGTATTTGCATGCAGGGTTGCAGTGCATATATTATAATTTGCCCCCAAGGTCTCTCATGGAAAATTTCTCCAAGAGAAGGAGCTATTCTCCCATCTCTTTTCAATGGCAGGGCCTTTTTCAGTACATTTCTGTGAGTTGTTTCCTTTGGAGAAGAGAAAGGCAGGAGATTCAAACATTCCTCTTAACTGCAGAAGACCACCACACTCTCCTTCTTTAAAAATGTCTAAAGCAAGCCCACCCCCTTTCAGAACTGGTGGAAAAAAATTGCAGCAGGAATTCTTAGCTCTGAAATAGATGCTGGTAGGAAATGCTGCCAGTGAAATGTGCCGTGTGGGTTTAAGCCTGAAAGAGAATTTGTTCTTAATTGCATTTTATTTTATTTGTACACTATCCTTCTGACCACAAAGTAAGTTTCTTGGCTTTGATATAGTATTTGCTTCAAGGACGATTACTTTGCCTATCTTTTTTAACACAAAATTATTGTTATCTGGAAGATCCGTAAGGTCAAATTGTGCCTCAGGAAAATACCAATATGATTGTGAGCAGGATTTCAGGTTTCAGATTAATGCTTCTCTTGGGGCTGCTTAAATTCAGCATGTTATGTGAATGCCCATTGGAATTTGGCTATTCCTACTACATACAAATTGGAATTCTGAGCCATATGACTTCACCTTACTTACCTGGGTATTTTCTCCATCAGTGTGTTAATAGGGTCCTACAAACAAATCCTGTCCTTGCTTGAATTAAGACCACGTACCCCATCAGACTCTGAATATATCAAAGTCCGTTATTTTCCTTGAGAACACTTTGGGATACAGCCTGTTTCAGTGCCTGAAAGTATGCCAATTATAGCAAGGATTGAATGGAAATCTATAATAGATGTCAAGCTCTGTTGATAGCAACAGTTTGATATACTAATCTCTGCCTTTCTCCAGCAAACAAAGTATTGAATGGGTTGGGGGAAGAGAACTCTTTCAAAAAAAGTGTTCCTTTGAAAGAAATTAACTCCTTTGAATTAAATACAACTTAAGATTGTTACAGAGAAAAGAAAATGTAATGTTAAGTTCTGGAACTGGTGATTGGAGATATTCAAGGTTTTGTGCAAGAACACTAAATTGCATAGAAAAGAATATATAAGATCATTAACTTATTATGTATTTGATCAATACTCCTCACAATGTACAATGTATACTTGTATACAATGGTGCTCAGTGGGGCTTCCATTCAGTACAAGGTTTTTCACTGGACTTATAAGAGATTGAACATAGAAACTTACATATGCAAAGGTTACACTTTCTATTGGCGACATTTAAAGAAAGAATTGAGAACGATGTAAAGTCTGGAATTATAGAAGTCAGTGCACAAAATTCCATGTCTTCTCCACCAATTACAAGCTGAGCCCAATGTCCCCTGAAATTTGGGCTGAATTGCTTTAGTTTGTCCCCTGTGTGATTGTCTTTTGCTATTTCTGCTCAAAGCTTGTAAATGTACAGTATTTATTTAATTCCTTTTTGTTACTACATCCATTACATCTCTTCCCCTTTCCTGATGCAACTTACTGAGTGACAGTGATGTGAACAGCAGCTGTTAAGCATCATTAGACATAGAAATATTGCACATTTACTATAGATAAAAGTAACTGCGGTTGATCTCTGTGATTCCTCTTTGATGGATGATGATATCATGGGCAGCAGCTACTTTCTGTTTCTTTACTTTGCTGGAGTATTCAGAAAGATATCAGTTGTGTATTAGTTCCTTTTTCTAGCATGCCACCCCAAATCTCCCCAGCTTTCCTCATCTTAAAGGATGTGATATAGCTGTTGTGGGCTCCAAATAAATGAATGCCAACTGCTTCCATGCCTGGCTTGTGGGCTTCTCCTAGGCTTCTTGTAGGCCAGTTGTAGAACAGAATCCTTTACAGACAAGCTCTGATGACTTTGATTCTATGACCGATTCAGTACAAACTTTCTGATGTTCCTACAAATCCAGGAAATGTAGGCTCCTCAGGACTTCAGGCTACTGGAGAGAATGTTTTTGAAGCATTTTAGAGTGGGGGATAAAAGTGCAAGATGCGAGATTATTATCCATGCATGGAGCAGGATAAAAATGCAAGAAATGTAGGATACACACGTATTGGTGTGAAGGTTTCACATACAGAGTTAGGCTACAATTTAGTTTGATGCCCACACAAATTCATTATAAGAAAGCTCACCCAGTGCTAATTCCGAGATGCTCATCTTATTACTATTGACTGATGTCCACTGCAGGGCTAAATAATCTTCATTTTTATCCAGTGCAGTAGTATTTGTGGCTTTTGTTGCTTTCATCAGAATGACAAATGCAGTATTGCAGCATCATACATTGCAGCATCTCTTTTTGGATCTGTATGTGAGAGAGACATGACAATGCACAGAGAAAAGAGGCAGGGCTTGCGTTACGAGGCTGCAATATTGTTTCTATCACCTTGTCCCCTTGACTATGTCTTGTGCCAATATTCAGGTTTTTGTCAACTATCAAAGCAATTTAGATGCTTTGTTGTGTTCTTTGGTTCCTTCTTTTTTAATAATACATATCCATTGTAGGAAGATAGCACCTCCCCCAGAGAAAGATATATTTTGGGGGATATTAAAAAGGCAGATTATATTTCCCTAAAGGAATAATGGAGAAGATCTTAAAAGGCAGAACCACCCCCCCACCGTCTCTCTGCTCCAAGCAGAAATGCAAGTCTGTAGAAATGCAGATTTGATAATCCTTTCAGAAAGACCAGAGCCAAGAAGCTTAGAGCTGATGGATTAGAAAGACAAAGATCCCTAGAATCAACAACCCTTCACCCAAAAAATCCAACACAGGACATAGTCATCAGTCACAGTCTCAGGGAAGTAGGATATGACCTTTGGGACATAATAGAATTAACCCACCACCATTTGAATACCAGAAAGGCACACTGAACCTCAGGTCAAAGTTCATGCCACAGGAACAACTCCAAACACAAAAGCCCCAGAAGGTATAAAAACCCACCACTCCTGGCCTGCTCCATATGGTCAGCTTTCCCAGAGCCACATTTCTGTCTGGCTCTGCTCTTCAATAAACTACAACCTTCTTTCTAAAGCAATCTCCATTTTGTTTATTCCCAGCTTGGACTGGACCCTGATGAAGATTTTTCCTTCAACACCATAAAGAGGGAACAGGGAGAGTCAAGGAAGGGTTAAAGGTCCATTATTTATCATTTTTATGGAAATAATCTGAAAATAATATTGCCTAGTCAGTTTTTTTTTTAAATTACCATTCTATACTGTACATTTAGAATGTTTTAGCACAAGGAAATAGATCCTTGAGTGAAAAATATCAGCAGTTAAGTTAAATTGTCCCAACATGCCTTTCATATAGAACAATACAAAAAGCACTTTATTTATGGAATGTCTGAAATTAATTGCATTCTCCTCCTACTCTGTCCTAATTGTAAGCTTTATTCACTGACAGTTAAAAAAACAGAAGCGGGAAAGATTATTGTATATAGTATACCTTCAAGTAATATTTCATTGGATTCATACAAGTTATGAAAATAATAGAATTCAGGGCATCGCCAGTGTTAGTAATAAAGATACAAGGTTTAGTAGAATTGTTATTCAATCTGTATAAAAGGTAAAAACCACCTTTGGAGAATACGATTATCTCTGTACTTTAGAGAAATGCTGTTTTAAAAAAGGAAGGATCCAGGCAAAATTAATTATTTTTAATCAACTAGATTTTGATATAGGAAATTTATGCACAAACTTTTCCCATTAACAATAAGTGCTTATTGGTTAGATCTTGTCCAGCATTTTTGGGATGTAGGGCAGCAATCAGAAAAATGAACCATTTAAATTGAGGATCATTAAAGACCTTTGAGGGGGCAGGAAATGTGAAGCTGCACATATTGAGTTCATTTCCCTCATCTAGGAATTTTTCTGGAGTCAAGCTTTGAAGGGATAATGAATTGAAAGTTTGATAAATCAAGCTTCCTGTTGAATTTAAGGGTGAATGCTATCAAAATGAATATCATTCCCAGATTAATTTATATTCTGAGAGAAATTTCAGTTTATATATCTGGCAAATATGTGCAGAAAATAAATTATTTGCTTCTAGGGGGTTATTCAATTGTCATGTACTAAATACTGAATAATAATGCCTAAGGGAAAAAAATTGGACCTTTTCCCCCATGCTGAATTGACTTTATGGGGAAACCCAAATTTAGAAATTGGGAAAAAGATGATGATATGGAAAAATTGGATGGAAGTGGGGATATCTATTTTGAATCAACTGATAGATGAATTTTATCATAGTCTGAGTTAAAAGACAAATATCATATGCCAGGTGTATCCCAATGGCAATGTTTACAATTACATTTGCTAACAACATTATTTAGATCAGCAACATTTTCAGCTTCTGATATACCTGAGATGCTAGAACAATTTGTTAAATACTTAAAAACACAACCCTATTAATTTTTTTTATCCTTAAATCAATTTGATATGCAGCTTCTAACAAATGAGTAGAATAAAGAATTAGAGGTTCCTATGTTGCCTAGACAATGAGAGGATGTTTTCATTTTTATACCAACAGTGTGAGTGGACCGTAAGCTATGATTTATAATATTTAGAATGTATTGGATTCCATTTTGTCTGTATAGAAAAGGATTGTTTAGGGTAGCAATTTATTAGAGATATCACCAGGACAATGCTTCTTTAAAACAGATGTTTATACAATGTCCTATAAACAACTTTTGGGACAAAGTGGTGGACTACATATATGTGATTATGTGACAAAAACTAAATTTTTCAGAGGATAATATTCTTTTGAACTATATACCTAGTACTTGGAATTTGAAACTGGACAATGTAAATGTATTCTCCATGCCCTTACTATGGCCAAAAGATTGATATTCCAGCATTGGGAAGATAAATGTATGGCCACTTTCACTCAATGGATTGAGGATCTGATTGTACTTGCTACCTGTGAGTAGATTGCCTATAGACGTAGAATTTGAATGAATGATGAAATGTGGGACTCATTTATATTAAATACAGTAGGTTAAAAATGATATGTATCTAAATGTATTAGAAATATATATGTATTTGAATAATAATTGCACTAAATAACTATATGCAGAATTGTAACTATTGTTAAAATAATATATTACATTTTCCTTTGTTATATTTTGCTTCACTTTCTCTTGATTTTGAGGATATGGATTTATAGCTATTGGGATGGATGTCCCATTCATGGTTTTGCTTCATTCCCATGTGTTTTTTGCTGCAACACAGCAATAAAGTTAAAGCAAAATCCACAAGCATCCAACTGACAGATTGATCAAACTCATCTCTAACCATGAGGTGAATTCTTGTTGTGGATTTTCTTTTTCTACAAAGAGTTGCACTTTTTCAATACATTTGTTCCCTTTGACTTCTGCATCAGTTTGCATTTTTTAAAATAACCATGAAACTTGATATTCAGTTTTATATGCATATGAGACATTTTGCCACACCAGTTTTTCCCCTTAACATGCTTTTTTTTGTACAAATATTTTTTTTATTGGATTTTCCCTAGTGTAGACTTTTTGTAAAATAAAATATTTTTTAGAGAAGCCGGGGACAGGGTAAATAAAAAGAATAATGTGTATTTCTTTGGGATGTGCATATTAGATAGCTGATTTGAAAATATATAATAGGTAGTTCTCAACTTATGACCACAGTTGGACCGGAACTTCTGTCACTAAATTCAATTATCATTAAGTGAGTAGTGCCCAATTTTATGACATGTTTTGCTGTGGTTGTTAAGTGAAACCAGCTTCCCCCACTGACTTTGCTTGTCAGAAACCAGATGGGAAGTTCACAAATGGCAATTATGTGATCCTGTGATGATGCAGCCATCATAAATATATGCCAGTTAACAAGCATCCAAATTTTGATCGTGCGATTGCTGGGACACTGCAACAATCATAAGTGAAAAGGACCAGTCACTTTTTTTTAGTCCTGTAGGAACTTTGAACAGTTGCTAAATAAATATTCATAAGAGGAGGACTTTCTGTAATAGATTTCTCCTTGTCCACATCATGTTTTTGATTTCACTGATCAGCTTTTCAGCTTTTCCTTCAAGAAAGGAATTTCTAAGCCATTGGATGTGTAGTATTCCAAATATTTAAATAGAAAGATCTGCATGGCTCCATGGCCTCCACAGAAGCCGGTGAAGTGCCAGCTATAAAATAGGGGAACTTGCCAGAAATAAGAGCTGTTTAATGTTTTAATTAGCAACAATGGAGCGATCTGAACCTGGGCTGCTCATTTTTGCTAGCTCTTTTGGAAAAACAATGCACTGTTTCGGCAGGTATACTTACTTGACCCCAATCTTTACTTGCCACAAGTGGTGTTAATTGCTTGACACTGGAAATATCCTTCCACAATGACAACTTAGAGCATTTTCTCTCAGAATGAAATAAACAAGTTGCTGGAGAACATCCTGCTACACAAGCCAAAAAGGACATAGATTGGGAAAAAAAATTGCTGGATTAATCCTCTCTCTCCCTTCAATCAATTGACTGATGAGAACACACAATAATGTTTGCATACTAAGTCAGATATTGATCCATGGAGCCTAGTTTTGTCAACACAGATTGGTTTTCAGGACATTTCTTTTCTCGAGCCCTACCTGGAAAAACAAAAGACTGAACCTGAAGCTTTCTATATCCAAAATGTGAGAACCAATCAATTTACTGAAGTGTGACGATCAATCAGAGTTAGAAAAGAAGCCTGCATATTTTTTTCAGTTCTTTTTACTTCCTATTACGTCAGAACTGAAGCAGTTTTCACAATCAACCAAATGCCACCAATTTGGGGGAGTGGTGCTTTAGAGTGCAACTTTGGCATTTATCCCAATCCATAAACATATTTCTTAGTTTAGGATATTGTGCATCCTTCTCTATTGTTCCAATTTATTTCACAAAGATTAAATCTACATACAGTTCAAGTCATATCTGAATCATGCCACTACTTGACCTATTTCTAAGGACATCAGAAGTTGATGTCACTTTGAAGGAGATTTTGCATATACCCCCACCAGCTTCTCTCTGTATCTGGGAAGAATCATTTTGATGAGTAAGTGACCAGAAGTTGCAGGTGATCTAATCTCTCCCTTCAGTCTCAATGTTTAACATGTGAACCATGAGCCAGATAGAACCTCCAAAATCATATCCTTAGTAGATCTACAGAGTTCACACCCATGCAGCAGAAATATTTCATTGATTTTTGGGGGGAAAGAAGTGTAACTGCTCTTTCCCCTCTTCTTTAGATTATATTACTCAAATAGGACCCAGTTTCTTAAACACATGGAGCTCTGAAATATTCTGAAAAATTAGTTTGCTGTTTTTTTGCCAACACAAATGTTGGTAAACAGTAAAAGCAGCAGGATGCCAATAGTTCGTATTAACATTAACAATATGTTCCTTTCTATGGTGCTTAAATAATTTTAAGCTGGGGCTAACAGTTGATCAACTCGAGAAAATAGATTTTTCTGACATTTTTATTTGTTCATGTACAATAGGCTCTTTAATGTGTGGGCAGAAAATTTGCCTTCAAATGTAAAGGCTGTTACCACTATTCAGCCTTGGACACAAGCTAAAGAAGACAATCCAAACCAAAGGGAAAATAGCCAACAAAAGTATTTGTTTGAAAGAGCAATGGCACAGAAAATTGTCTTTGCTTTTTGCCATTGTATCTGTAGGTGTGGATGTCTCTGCCCATGCCTCTCTTTCTCTGTCTGTATGTATATGGGAGTGCTGGTTTTGATCTGTAGAGAGAGATGAGAATTAATAAAGGTCCACATGTTTATTAATGACAGAGATCTGCAATAAAAAGTTGATTTGCAAGTTCATTAACTTCCCTTTTGAGCTAAGTAGCATTATGCAAAGCACTGAAAGAGAGTAAGAAGCACTGAATAGAAGTTATTGGAAAAAGGAAATAAGAGCAAGCAAGAGGAAATTTAACTAAGCCCCCGAAGAGTCTTTCCAAGAGGAATACTTAGGGTTTCCGCTCTATGAACAGTTAAGGAGTGAGGGTCAGTGAGCAATCTTTCCCAGTTTTGTCTCCAACATTGTGGAATACCTTATCCTCTGACATTTGGATGGCCCCCATCAGACTGGCGTTTTAGAAAGCTCTGAAAACAATTCCCTTCTGAGAAGCATTTGAGAAATGATGGGGCTCCATTCCCTTTTTGTGGCAGTTGTTGCTGTTTTCTGGTCATTAGGTTATGAATTTTACAGAGATGTGGAAAGTCCTGTTTACTGATGGCTCTGGCTTTTAGTCCGGTCCACTTCCTTGCGTCAATGTGATCGGGCACTTTACGTAACAAAGAAACAGATCTACTTTATACCAATACCATTCAGCTTTCTTCTTTATGCATTTTGGTCCTTGCCAACCATTCTTGCTTCCCAAACCCAGATGCATATGCTGACTTTTATTCTTTAAATGTCTCACTGTTCTCATTATTTCTCACCAACTCCATCCAACCACAACTTTGGGACTTTTTCTTCTAACCTATTCATCCTTCCTCCATATATTTGTTTTGCAATGTGATCATCATTCATTCAGTGAGCCAAACTATTCAATGTACTTCTTTTATGCTGATCAGTCACTTTTGTATTCACTTCACATTCATTTATCACCTATTCATTTCTGAGCCCTTTTCTTTCTTCTTTTTTTCATCAGATTTGAACTCTTCACTGCATTATACAGTCAAAATCTGCTGCAAATCATTGTTTCTTAGACAAAATCACACCACTGTGTTTGTACAAATGCATACATACATATTCAAGCAGCACAATTCTAATATCAGTCATAAGCATTCTTTATACGTTTATCTCTAAATACATAAATCAACTGAGGGGACATTACAAACTCTAATGCTAGTTTTGCACAGTGTCAAATCCTTTGCTAAGCATTCCAATTATTTTTATGCAACCTTCACATTCAACTAAGATGATCATACAAAGAATGGCTACGGGACTTGGGCTTGGCTAGTCTAAAGAAAAGAAGAAATAGGGGAGACATGATAGCAGTGTTCCAGTATCTGAGGGGCTGCCACGAGGCAGAGGGGCCCCGGTTGTTCACCAAAGCACCAGATGGAAGGACGAGAAACAATGGTTGGAAACTGATCAAAGAGAGAAGCAACCTGGAATTGAGGAGAAACTTCTTGACAGTGAGAACAATCAACCAGTGGAACAGCTTACCCCCAGAAATCATGGGCGCTCCATCACTGGAGATTTTTAAGAGGAGACTGGACAGTCACCTATCTGAGATGATATAGGTTCTCCTGCTTGAGCAGGGAGCTGGACTAGAAGACCTCCAAGGTCCCTTTCAACTCTATTCTATTCTATTTTATACTGCTCTTATTACATACATGTTCCATCTTTAATGCATTCCATGCTGTTCAGCATTCAACTGCATTCAATGTTAGCATACAATGTTTAAAACTATCCACTTTTCATATGTTTTCTTTAAATCAACAGATGGTCACAATTTTCTTTCTCACATACCTATATTTAATAATAATAATAATAATAATAATAATAATAATAATAATAATAATAATAATAATAATAATAATAATAATAATAATAATAATAATAATAATAATAATAATAATAATAATAATAATAATAATAATAATAATAAAAAAAGTTGGAAGGGACCTTGGAGGTTTTCTAGTCCAATCCCCTGCTCAGGCAGGTAGCCCTATACCATTTCAGACAAATGGTTGTCCAGTCTCCATTTCTCAATGACCTGCCAAAATGTAAAATTCTCACATGAATACTCCCTGGCATTGCTCTGCAGTGCCCTTCCCAGATTTTGATCATTATCACCTTTCATACCCTGGCCTTAACCCTAACTTCATCCCAGACAGATTTAGCAAACTGATCTCAAAATATATTTTTCATAAGAAAGCAACAATAGCATTTTTACATTGCCAGACTTGGATGTGGCCTTCACACATATGTTAAATAAATTGCAGAGACATCCATAAGCAAACCACAATCTGTGTTTAGCATTTCTCCATTAACACCACATACACAGTCTAACAATTTTTCAACATGCTTATGGCATTTATGACTCTTTTTTTATAATTTATTTTTTGGGCGCTACCATTCATCCCATTGTTATCAGTTCCACTCTTCAGCATTTTACTATCTTTAAATACTTCCAGCATTAACAGAGAGGGAGGGATAAGACACCATCTATCTCCTGTCTATAACACAGTCTTTTCAGCAGTTCCAAGAAAATTCCACCCCCATTTGCACTCTGATTTAGGTGACCCTGAGCACACAGATAAGTGGCCTCAACAGCTCTCAGAGAGAGTGCTAATGAGCAGATGACTGCAAAGAAATATAATCCTTCCATCTCTCTCCCCTCCCCATCATCCTGTCATCCCCCCACCATCCAGCCAGAACTGATGAAGCTTCTTGGATAAGAAGCAAAATGTCTTTTTGTTCCTCAAGGAAAAAACATAATTCTTTGTATGCATTTTCATTCTCATCCATAGCTTCTTTCACTTCATCATTCCATGAAGCATCATTTTTCGCAATCCTCATTGTTTAATTCCACAGAAGGCATGGTGGCTCAGTGGCTTAATGATACTGGAAATGGTCTCAGCTCTGGTGGTTCAAGCCCAAGCACTTTGTGGCAGGGTGAGCTCCTGTCACTCACTCAGTTTCTGTCTACGTAACAGTTTGAAAGCATGTTCTGTGTAAATAAATAGATACGTACAACTTCCACTGTTTGCGAGGCAGCTCTAGGAAGGGAGGGGGCCTTGGGTGATGCTGAAGGAAGAGCCACTCATCTTTTTTTCTGGTGTGAAGCCAGCTCGCCCTCCTGGGGTGCATCTTGGGAAGCATGCAAGTGTGTCCTATAACAGAGATGGTATCTTGGCAAGCCAAACTACTACTCTGCAATAGCATCATGGTCTCATGAGATAGGCACCTGCCACATAACACCCCAGACTTAACAATTGTCGATAAGAAAGAGAAAAATGTCTGGATAGTGGATGTGGCAGTATCTGGAGACAACAGAATAGAAGAGAAAGAACTGAAGAAGATAACAAAATACAAATAGAAACAGAATATTTCTATACAGAATGTAAATAGAAATAGAACAATTGTGGCAAAAGCAAGCAAAGGTAGTACAAACAGTAATAGGCACCTTGCTGCAATCCCAAAACAACTGGAGCACCATTTGACCACCATTGGCATTGACAAATTCACCATCTGTCAATTGCAAAAGGTGGCTTTACTTGGAACAGTTTTCGTCTTGCGAAATATCTGTAGCACCACTAAACATATCCATATCTGTCTATCCCATGTCCTTGGAAAGGACTTGATAGGTAGACAAAATGCCAAATCTTTCCACATCATTTTATATTCACCAGCCATTCATTCCATTGAGAAATTAATATAACTTTTAATATATTTTCATACAGAATTCATGCTTTTTCTTCCTGCTACCATTCTATTTTTCCCCATCTACTTTCTTTCACTTCTTTCTTTTTCTTCCATGTTCATTTCTCCTGAAATTTAATTCTTAATATTATTAAAATTGGTCTGTTCCACATGTACAAACTTTTATCACCAATGTATCCTTCACTGTTCTTTAAATTTATATTTATTCTTTGGTCTCATAGATTTAAATGTAAAATATGCATTCAAAAGAAACAGATTTTTTCCCCCAAGACACTCACTAAACAATAACCATTTTCACTCATTCCTGAATTTCTGGAATGGCCCAATTTTTACTCCCTTTTTTTGTTCCCATCTAATTCATTTATGCTATCCAACAGACCATCTTTTCCACCCTGGATAGCATTCAATTTAGATGTTGTAACAATTCCCAAAATTCATTCTGTACTTTTTTATTATCACCATTTACTGGAATATACATGCAACTACCACCAGATTGTGGATTTTATATGCATCATCAACAATATAGTTGATATCTGTTCATTCTTTTTGACATACATCTTAACTCTTTCATTCGCAATTAACTCAATATCTTCATTTAAATACATAAATTCACCAACTCCTCTCTACAAGATCAGACTAGCTATTCTGGGTTTCTTATGCTATTCAATGCAAATTAGGGCCATTGAATTAGATACCTTGCTATTTCCTGCATATCACCAACTTGGAATTATATGCAATATATTGACAGACACTCTGAATTGAAAGTTTAGATGTTAGGTTTTTCACAAATTGGTCCTAGGAACTAACAAAGAATACTGTGCAGATTTTAGCACTAGATCTTGTTCAGTTTGCCCTGTGGGTCTGAATGCTGAATAATGAAGTCTTGATTCTGAACTTTGCTCAATAATGGCTTCCACAGAGTGGTTACGATTTGACCTGTCTCAAATCTTTCTCAGATGCAGCAATTTTCTATTTCACACATTCATGAAGCCTATAAAAAGTTTGCTGAAAATAAGTACTTTTTGAAAGATATGTAATTTCTGCTAGGGATGAAGACAACCTCAAAACGTTGTCCCTCAATGCATTTCATTAATGGCACAATAAGCTTATTATTTCTTTTGAGATTATTCAGTGTAGGTTCACACCTGCACACAGAGAAAAAAATTGGGGAGAAAAAAAATGAGAACATTCACTAAATATTTCCTGTCTCGCATGTGTGAAATTTCTGCCACTTAGATAGAAATTCTAAAGGCATAAACACAAAATCTTAGATCTGGTCTCCAGCTGTCTCATGTAATAAACCTCTGGAACTAGATGTTGCACCCACTCCATTCAAAACCAATGCTACAGATTATTTTAAATGCCATAATATACTATATATACTACATTGTGTGTCCATCTGCCTGCCTCTTTGTCTCTAAATGGTCTTATGGTGGAAATTAAAGAAACGAACTCCTTGGGTTTTAAGATCGGTACTCTTGGAACAAGATCAAAGAGCAAATAACATTCAGAATCTGTTGGAGGACAATTCTGTGAAGGTGATCTAGTCAAACCAAATTGACAGGCTCTCTATTTCTTGATGTGCTTCTGGCTTCAGTTCTTCTGAGGAATGACTGCTCCTTTTCTTTTGTTGCCATTCTTTGTTCACTAAGCCCCTGAAAATCTCAACACTGAACAGCTTTTCATCTGTGAGCATGTAATGTTCATTTAGTTCTGTCAGTTTCATTAGCTGCCATGCACATATAAGTGGGCATCCAAAACTTTCCTTGTTCAAATGATACGTTATGTGTGTCACAGTCTGTTTGCTAATTTAAGCCAGATCACTGCTTCTTTTTTTGACAGCAGCAACAACTTGGGGGACAAATTGCTAGCCTTCCCAATGGATAGCTACACACACAAAGATATTTTAAGATCACTCTTAAAATTCCTCTGTGCTGATGCGGTATGATTTTGACACTTCCAAGAAGTGTATGTGTGTATAAGTAATATGTACGTATATAGTGAAAGGTGCTTCTTTGTAACATAGAACCTATAGTGAAAGCTGAAGCTGCTTTTTAGCACAAATATTATCTTGGGTTTAAGAAGCAATTTCCCTAATGAATCTGCAATGGAGAGTTTCAGAGGGACTCTAATGTGTCTTGTAAACACCTGAGTCTGTCCAGTATGAAGAACAGAGAATGTAGCATTCAGGCACACATATGTCCCTATTCCCATAAAATAAATACTTTATGTAAAAATTTAACATTCAAGGAAAACAGTGTCTTTTCCCTGTTAAGGTGAGTTTATGTATGCAAAATGTTTATTTACGTATTTGGTACAGAGGAATAGAGAGACAGGGGATCACATGATCTTCTACCAGGTGTTTAAAATAGTATCTCCTAGACCAGGGATAGGCAACCTCGGCTCTTTTATGACTCGTGGACTTCAACTCCCAGAATTCCTGAGCCAGCTATAGCTGGCTCAGGAATTCTGGGAGTTGAAGTCCACGAGTCATAAAAGAGCCGAGGTTGCCTACCCATGTCCTAGACACACCCTTTTAAGAAACTGTTTTCTTACAAAACAAATAAATAATACTTGAAGTGCGCTTAAATCATTATGAGATATTTAAAAATATTTTAAAAAAGAAGTTAGCCATGGGCATATTATGTTAGGTGTAATATATACAAGGGCTCCCTCATCTCAAAGATGAAGCCATCTGCTTCACTTAAAAAAGGGTGACATATCTGGATCATGTATCCATCAAATCTGGCATAAGTAATCCATTTGTCCTGGCTGTTTCTTTACCAGTATGGGAGGTTTGACTGTGCACAACTGCCACTTCAAGATTGAACATGGCTGTATTTTTTCCTTGGTCTCTCTAGTGTAACTTAGCTAGTGCCCATAACAGACATCTAGATCATGGGCACCAATAATTCTTGCTTTTTCCTTTTTCCTGGCTCTTCAGAGGCTACTGTTTCATCTACCATCTCTACTCTTTGTTGAAATGTTTGAAAATTTTATCATTTCATACTATTAAAAAGAAGGATGACACAAAGGAGCCCTTTGAGATTATCTGGCTGCAGAAAATACAATTTTCCAAATACTATAACTGCAATTATAGGAATAGAGAGCCCAGGAACAAATTCTAAACACTACTATACCTCAGACTCATTCATCAACTTTAATGCTAATATCTTGCTTTTTCAAAGGTTTATATTTCAATGTCATATCCACCCACCCATCTTTTATTTCTTACATCATCATCATCATCATCTACAAAAATCTTCAAATAGCACTAGAATTAAGAAAGCAAAGACAGTACCAATAGGAATAGATGCCTTGAGTGCAGTCCCAAAACATCTGAAGCACCACTTGAACACTATTGGCATTGACAAACTCTTAATAGGTCAATTGCAGAAGGCAGCTTTACTTGGAACTGCTTATATCCTGCAATAATAACTTTAACACTGTCAAATAACACCTGTCCATCAGAGCCTTGGGAAAGACTCAATAGATAGATAAAAATGCCAAATTCAATCTAAATATCTGGCTGGCTCTGTGACAAACCATGATAAACCCTTGAAACCAGCAGCTGATTTTATTCACAATTTTCCCCGATATTTTTGATTTACTATTCAATTTTCTGTAAAATATTTTGCTTGAGAATCACCATGACATGAGGAAATAAACTAACTAACTAACAGAACCACCCCAATATAGGGGTATTCTTATTTGTATCTATTAAAACATTCCTCTAAAACCTGTGTTAAATTTCATCCAGAAACCTATTGAATCAATGGATACTGTCAATACTGTTATTTATGCTATCGCTGATCCATTTCAGTTTTGCAGGTAATTATAATGAAGTGATGAGCTAAGATGGCTGAAGCAGGAAGGTTCAAAACTCGAGCAATGATGAAGAAAGATCCTCAAATGATCTACTTGACTGCAGGCTGAGATGTATGTAAGGACCTAAGTTGCCATGGTGATGGTAAACAGTCATTCACTTTTTTAATAGTATGATTTGTTTCAGTCAGGACAACAGAATGTTGTGAATAATGAGCAGTTTAATCAAGTTAGGCTAGATGTTATCTTGAAAACCATAAACAGAGAGAAACAATAAAATGTAGAATGCCACTGATCTATGGTTTTATATGTATATAATTACGCATAGTTTAGAAAAGTTTGTCAAGATTCAAGTTTTGCTAACAAGGATAAATGTATCTCAGTCTGAAAATTCCTTCCATTCCTGACATCTAGTTTAGATGGAAGTGTCTGCCCTTGGCAGTAAGATTGCTCTATGCACAAAAGTGGAAGAATGCCTCGATTCCTACCATGGACGAATGCTGATGGAATTAGCAGAGATGGCCAAATTGACTGTGCTGATAAAAGAAAAGGACATAAGTACTTTTGTTTCTACTTGGAAACCGCTTCTGGACTTTGTGCTTGAGGTGGAAAAAAATGATATCATGATTTTGGGTTTTACCGATTAGACTGATTTGTCGATACAGAAATGGCTAGTGCATACTACTATAGAAATGTAAAAAGTTGTGATTTGATTTTAATGTCTGATTTTACTGCAACAGAGAGAGTCAGAAGTCAATGCCTTTTGTTTCTCCCCCCCTTTCTTCACACCTTTTTTGTTTCCCCTTTTTCTACTGTTATCCCCTACTATTTGCTTTTGTATTTTCACATTTTATGTTATAAATAAATAAAACTAAATTAAAAAAAGGAAATGTCTGTCCTTGAAATTGTTTTTCTCTTAAAAAAACAAAAGCACCAAAACAACTAGCCCAAGCTTCTTAATTTTCTAAACTTTCCTTTGATTTGTCAGAGAAAATTTGATGTGCATGTTCTGCATTTTTTTTTAAAAAGCATATTACCTCCCAAAAAGGGCTCATCCAGCAGAATGTTTCCTTTTTCTAAATTTGTTTTTGCTCTATATAAGCAAAAGGTCAGTAAACAGTAAAACCTTTCATGCACCTTTGTTAATCAACAGAGGAGGCCAAAGTGGGGAAAGCTGATGGGTCATAAAATGGTTAACTATTTAATTTGGTATCATGATATATTTGTGGCCAAGATATGCAAAGAGATTCTTGGAGGAACTTCTAATAATATTCTGCATTAGACATCATGTGCCCTGGAGGTGTGCATGTGTGCATGCACATGTCTTGAGCAGGCATAATAAATTAACTAGTCTTATGAACTAAAACTGCCAGCAGAAATGTTGTGTTTAGGTGTCTAGGTTTTACACCTTCATTTATGCCTTTCTTCATTTTCTGTGTCGGCTTGGAGGCCAATTCTCCAGGCTGGCTGGGGAATCCTAGGAGTTGAAGTCTACAAGTCTTAAAGTTGTCAAGGTTGGACACCCCTGGTTTACACAATTCTCTAAGAGCTAATTCCAGGAGAAATGAGGCTGTAATTCTCTGCTCATTAACCTGGGAGTACATTTTACCAAACTTAGTGGCAAAGATTTGATTGGTGAACGTTGAACTTGTTACTCCACTCCCAAATAACAGATGTTAATTTTATTTCGTTTGTTGAGCTTGGAAGTTTTAGTCTGCTGACATGTACGATACAGTGGCTGCCCTTTGATCATGAAGCAGTCTAATGAATCAATCAAAATCAAGCACTCTCTTCAGAGAGCATAATCATCCACAGTGAAACAGAGTTCTGCTATTGATCTTTTATTAATCTAATCTTCCCTTTAGCACCAGCCTATCATTAAATTCCTTCTACCACTTGTCAAGCTCCTACCCTACAGCAGTGACAGCTGGAGCCATTGTTATTATACTGACAACATTCTCATTAAACAGTTACATTACCATACATTATCAAAATACAGTCACTGCCAATGTGACAGTGGGCTCAATTGATGTCTTTCAGCCAATTGCTAAAATGCCAACATGATTGTTCCTCTAGTTCTATGGGAACAATGCTATCAGATAATGAAATATATCAGACAACATCGCTGTTATTATTATTTTTAGCCATTGCTGCCTACTTTAGCATTGGAAAATTAGTTTGCTATAAAAATGCAAGGATTCACCGACAGTGAGGGTGTGCTTTATAGTAACCATTCTCATTCTCATGAATTTGGAGGGGGGGAAAAATCTAGTTTTTTGAAAGCTGGGTTTTGAAAGAATGGCTAACAAGGGAATCGAGAAGGCTGAAAGAAGACAGTCTACAATTTCCATAGTTTTAAGTATGCATAGTTCTGAACTATAATAATAATTGTCAGGGATCTAATACTTAGTCCTTATTACCATTCTTTTTCATTTCCCTGAAACAAATTATGATGGCTAAGGAACTAATTTAGTTTTTCTACTTCTGGCTTTTGCCAATACTAGTGTCCTCAACACACAAGAGGTTAGACTAGGTTAAAATGAAGTTAGGTAGTTCATAAGTGCTGTAGATTGTCATATGCTTGGCAAACCAGGCAGATACAGTAAACTAATATAGTAATTTAATCTGGGATTTGTATATAATCTGGGTTATATTTTGTTAAGGCAATTTTGAGTTTAGCAATCCAGCCACTATGATAAACAGTAAGGGTAATATTTTTTTAACAAACGGAATTTGAAAGTTAAAACACAAGAAACTATAAATCCTGTTTTGACTGTAGCTGTTGGATCTAGTGACCATGAACCCACCTTTTTTTAAAAAAATACAGTCTTTTATCATTTATTTTCAGATCTAGCATACTGTTCAAGTAACCATGTAAGAAACTCACTTTAATGAATGGACAATAATACTGTACACTAGAAGCTAAAGAAGTAAGTAAAAATGTAAGTCCAGCTGATATGCATATTCAGACTTATTCTGAGGCCTGTGGAATAATATGCGGTATTGCATTGTCTCTCACACACATATATAGATGGCCTTTAGTTTCTCTCCCACTTCTCAGGATTCCACTGGGCAACTAGGTGGATAAAATTCTGCAGAGGGATAATTGAGTTGGGAGTGGGTGCGTAGGAAAACAGTGAGGGAGAGACAAAGAGTTTCATTTATTTAAGACTGTGAGTTTTTAAATATCTCAACCAATTTTTTCAAAGCCAATTTTTTAAAATTAGATGTAATGTGCATATTTTCAGGTGACATGAGTTAATTACTCTCCCTACCCCTTATGTGTTATTATGTCAAATAGGGTTTCAAAATGACAGAAGTGGTGAACTATCAGCCTTACAAAGCAGTCCACATAAGAAGCACAAAGATGAACTAATTCTACTTTATTCTAAGGTTACATTAACTAGAACCTTGCAAGTCTGAAAGTTCATCTCCTCTTCGACCCCTCACCTTTACAGCTTAAGAAACTAGAATGGGTCCTTTCTGAGATGTTTGCCATGCCCACATTCTTTCGATGCTACGTTGCTGGTTGCCTCGTTGTTCCCTTGCAGCAGTTCTTCATCTGTCTTCCTAAGACATTCCCACATACCTTTACATAGACTAATATATGCTGTGAATGGAACTCAGCCTAGTTCTAGGGCTATTTTTCACTTCAGGAATTTATATTTATTAAATGAATAGTAGGTGATGTTTTGACAGTATTGCAGAGAAGATGGGGACATCTTGCAAATGTAAGTACTAACATGGCTGGGAGGAAAGAGGTAAATGACACAACATAATTCTACCAACTGTTATTTCCAGCTGAACTCTGACAGAAAATTAAGATGCAATTCTAACAGAAGACATTTCCCCCATAAATAGAATATCGTGGAAAAAAACAGGACAATTTTTAAATCTTTCAATTCACCCCCATGTGGTCAGAAATAAAAAGTGCAATAAATATGTTAAAGAGGGCTAATGAGTCCCAAGCAACCAGGTTCTCATCTTTGGAAGAGTTTTTTAGAATGTAATGAGATAATTACTGCTAATTGGTATAATGGGAGGAAAGAATATGATGGGTGTATAAGAAGAAAATAAGTTCTAACAGCATGCTAAATCTCTGCTACTTAATCAGGCACCATGGGGGATAATATATAATTTGCCATGCAGCGTGGCAAACTTCTAATGTTTTTAGTTTGCAGCTTTTGCTTTTAGTTTATTGTTTAGCAGAAAGAGATTTAGCCCCTTCACCTGACAGGCAAAGTTATTTTTGCTGCATCCGTTGTTTAGATTCAAAACTAATTTAACATGTTTCACACGTTTTTATTTTATAGGAGTCCCTGCAGATTTTCCTCTGCTAGTCGTTGCTGACTCTAGGGGGTGGTGCTCATCTCCAATGGTTTCAAGGCCACTGAGCCAGCGTTATCTGAAGACATTTCCGTGGTCATGTGGTCAGCATGATGCCACATAGCACTGTTATCTTCCCACCAAAGTGGCACCTATTTATCTACTTGCATCTGTATGTTTTCAAACTGCTAGGTGGCAGGAGCTGGGGCAAGGACTGGCATTCACCCTGTTGCAGTGAGCTTGGGTCTTGAACCTAGGCTGCCGGCTTTTCAGCTGACAAACTCAGCGTCTTAACTGCTGAGCCATTGCACCGCCCTCTTTTGTTTTATACTTCACACTATTTTATTTTTAAGCAATATTGCACAAGAGTAATTGTGAAAATAGAAATGGTGACTGTTGTGTAAAAATGAGCACAAGTCCATTAGGAATTATATTCACAGGAAGACTTTGCATTTATATAAAAGGGCATAGCATTGCCCGGCACATGTACCATTAAGATCATAGATTCCCATGTTAGGGGTTCTCCACCAGGGACGTTCAAATATTTATACAAAGCATTACAAGCTATTTCTTTGGGGTTCTCTGACATCAGTGCACAATGTAATCCAAAGGGAAAAAAAGGGAGGGAAAATGGTGTGAATTAGGAAAGCAAAGATAATGCTATTTTTTTCTTTGCCTGGTGTATTTTATTGGAAGCATAAATACATCCCCTCTTCTTTGTATAATCACATATGGTGAAGAATTCTAAATACCCTGTTCTTCCAACTGCAAGCACTGTAAAGGAAAACTACTGCCCTAAGGTGATTTTTCCTATGATGCCAAAAGATCACAGGCCACGAGCAGAGCAAAACTGCTGAGGCTGGAAGTGCTGGCAATCCTTTGCCCACATTTGGGAAACACACAAATGACACAGATCATTCTCCCTCCCCCCCCCTTGTTCTTTGATCTGTCACACCCCTTCTTTGTTACTGTATTTGAAGGTGATAAGAAAATTAATTAGGGAAAAGATGACCTGATTCAGAAATTTAAAATTTAATCCTCTGGGCATTATGCAAGGGTTAGATTAAAAAAAAGAAAGAAAGAAAACAGAAGAATCTATTTCCTGATTATTATTTTTTAAAATAGATCTCTAAGTACATGAAGTTTTTCATGGAATTGAAATTATGCAAGCTTATTCCCATAATAATGAGGCCCAATGAATATTTGGAGGGTTTTTTTAAATGTTGTGGCATGTATAAATTACTGATGTTTAGAGGAACCTCCATAGATATCTATTCTAGTGACTCCTTTTCTCTAACTCCTCTAACCACACTGGTGATCTAAGTGAAGAGAAAGAGTCTTTTGTACTATACTGCTTTGTACTGTTATCCACCATGGAGAAAATAAATTGGTATGAATTTTGCTGATCCTACCTGCTCCAATTGCCCCATCATTCATCTTATGTCTCTCCAAAATGATGGGTTGCAAAGTCTAGCAGAATGTATACATAGTGAGGTGGCCCAAAATAGAAAACACCATTCTAACACCAGTATATATAAGGACCTGGGGCAGTTTCAGTCATGGGCTGGAAACAAGATGAAAGCAATATGGTGTTGCAGGGCATATAGATCAAAGTGGTCAAAGTTCAAAGTCTCCCTGCTTACAGTGCAATCAATTATGGCAGGGAACTCTACATGTGATCACTTAAATGTTAGGTAGGGTCCGCACTGCAGATGATTAAACTCTAAGGTCAGCAGAGCAATAAGAAAAATAATAGGCTATCTTGTTCAATAAGAATATAATAATGCTTTCTCCCTCACATATTGGATAGTAATGCCTGAAAATGATGCACAATAACAAGAATAGGATATAAATATAAATATAAATATAAATATAAATATAAATATAAATATAAATATAAATATAATATAATATAATATAATATAATATAATAGAATAGAATAGAATAGAATAGAATAGAATAGAATAGAATAGAATAGAATAGAATAGAATAGAATAGAATAGAATAGAATAGAATAGAATAGCTCTTTATTGGCCAAGTGTGATTGGACACACAAGGAATTTGTCTAGATGCCTAAGCTCTTGGTGAACATACAAACAACAAAGTGATAAGTCATAGATCATAAATCATAAAATGCAATCATAAATCATAAGTTACAAACAACAATTGATAAATCAAAATATACCTGTAGAAGAAGGTAGTAGGAAAGATGAGAGGTGAGAAAGATGAGAAGATGATAAGGATAACAGCAAAACAGTAATAATAACTCCACCAGAAGAGACAGGTCTCAGCAGAAGAGCCAGACAAAGTATATCAATTAATCCACTTACTATGATGACAAAGTAGAAAAAGAATCCAGTACTGAATTAGTCAATACCCAGGATAATAAGGATCAAGCCAGATATTAAAGTTCCCTGGCATCTGTCAACAGGTGAGCAGTGAGACGCAGGAGGTATGGCTGAGTAATGAGAGCCTACTCCTGTAGGATTAGTGGAAGAACAACAACCACAAACTGAATAATACTGTGTTTGAAAATTGCAGCATTATGGCCTGTATTATAAATTGGAACCAACAAAGTGAGGCTACTTGAAATAAATCTTCGAAACACTGGAAAAGAATTTATCAAATATCATTTCACGATTAGCAGATCAAAGTTTATTCATTTCCAGAAATAAAATAATCAGGGAAGCAGAACTGGAAAAGGTTCAGAAAAGTTGTGAAAATGATAGACCCCAAAAGTATAATAGAAAAATAAACTCAGATGATAACAATTGAAAAATAAGGAAAGCAACTGATATGAACTATACAAATGATAACTTAGAAGAAGTTGTAACAACAGAACCAGTACAAGCCAGCACGGAAACAACCTATGGATTGAGTCCCCAAAAAGAAAAATTAAAAGAAAAGATTTATGACATTTGCAAAATTACCTGCAAAGTGAAAGACAAAGACTTTCAGCATTGAAAGTAGTGCCCAAATAGATCTGGCATCTATAATGCTGAATATAAATAAGGTTCTTGCAAGAATAAAAATACCATCTATCAAACAGTACCTACAGTACACCAGAGGTGGTTACAGAAGAGCTGATTATCGAAATTAGAAAACTAAATGCAAAATCACATCTATTCCCAAAGGGGAAGTTTGGATTAGAGACCAGGATAAAGAAATTAAGATTAGAAAATTTAAAAAACATGAAAGAGCAAAAATTGAAGAATGCAAAAATCGGGACAAGCCTAATAAAAAAAAAATATTGGCTTAGCACCAGAAAAATTGAAGAAGCTTTGAAAATCATAAGGCAACAAATAATAACAAATAATAGCTGGGAAAATAGCAAGCTATGTAGCACCAATCATCCAATTTAAGCCAGATTGGCTATTTCAATATCAGAGGCGATTCTATCAATGAATAAATGGTAACTGAAAATCTGAAAATGGAAAATAAAACAAAAATCAACAATCCAGATTTGGAAAAAATGTATGGGAAACTCAGAAAGACTATAACAAAAATGCTGGATGGATAAAAGAATTTAAAAATGAATTTGGTAACAGTCAAATGCAAGACCTAACAATAACAGAATAAATGGTTAAAAATCAAATGAAAATGATCCATTTGAATTGCCCTTGCAATCGTTAAGTGCAGGCAGGTTGCCAAGTGCCCAAATTGTGATCACGTGACTGTGAGGGTACCACAACAGCCATAACTTCAGGACCAGTCTATAAGTCCCTTCATTCAGTACTACTGTAACTTCAAATGAATGAACTTGAACAAATGATCATAAATTGAGGATCACCTATACAATTACGCAGGGCATTATATTTTAAAAAGGATCCTTGTATCAGTAAACCTCCATACTATAGAAAGCTGATGTGTTACACCTAGGAAGCTTTTCATGTGGAGAACTAGCATTAAAACGTATGTTTTCCATACTTACTGTCTCAACTCATGCAGTCCAGAATTCTACAGCCTTCTCTGACATTATTTGTAGAAATGCTTCACAGAACCTCAGAACGGACAATATCTTTGGATGACTTGTCCCAATTAATAGCACTAATTAAAATTGCCTCCATTACTCAATGTTCTTCAGCTGGAAAGATAACGTCAGTCATGAAAATGTACCCCACTACAGAATGAGGAAAGGCAGGATCATTTCCCAAAGGTAGGAAGGACACCCTAAAGAGGAAAGATAATAAATAGAAGGAAGAATGGATGATGAATATAGTTGCAATTGTGAACATCCTCTGAGGGCCACGAACTTGCTTCTAAAGGCCAGTGGCTTTGCTTTATTTAGTCATCATATTTAGAAAACAGCATTTGGAGCCTGTCAGTTGCTGCAATCCATTTGTTTAGGGAAGTGCTGTTACCGATATATACAGTGCTTAATCATCACCGACACCTTATTGTGAATTTCTAGAAATAGGTCAGAAAAAGTGCTGCCTAGGATGAGAGAGATTACTTGGGAGACAGAACATTTTTAATAATAGAAGTGATGGACCAGAAATGATACACTGCAGGAGAGAAGGAGAGGAGGGGGAAATGAAGAAGACCCTGAGATTATTTGTGGATGTGTTTGTATTTTTAATGTAAGGATGGATGTGAAAAACAATTTGGAGGCTGGTGGTATAAGAGGATGTGACTGTGATTTTGAAACCACTGCTTAAGCATGTACCAAAGGGAGACTGAAAAAGCAATGAAAGTAGACTTCCATTCTTAACCACCATAATGCCAACAAGATGATGTAAGCACCATGTTTTTGAACTTCAACTATGAGTCACACACAAATACAAAATAGGCAGACTTTGCATTGCAAGATAGTGATGCATATTTTGTCATTCCCCCCTCCCAATTGGCCCTCCTGTGGTCCACCATTCCTGAGGGTGGCCAAATGACAGTTGAAGGATCAAAAAAGTCTAACGTAAAAGAAGAACATGGAAACCACAAATGAAGATAATCAAAGGACAAAGGGAATATGTTCTAAAGAGAGAGAACATATACTGTAGAACATATCCTTGACATGTTGTTTCAAGGCTTTAGTCCTGGAATGGGGCTTTCAGTTTTCATCTGGAAATAAATAATTGACAATGAATAAAAGAGCAAGACGTTCTATGAATTCTGGCAGGTCAGACTAAATACAGGGTTCCTTTTAGCTGCTCCATTTCACATCATTTCCTGGCAGAAAAGTTCCAAGTTTTTGCTCAGCTCCTGCTAGTTCTTATTTCAAACCACAGCAGTTTTGGATTGCCTTCATTTGCTGACTGGGAAAGCAACCAAGACCTCCGTTGTCTGGCAGCTTAGGGTTTTAGACTCCAGAGGAAAACAACATATGTACTTGGGATTTTTCTTCCTATGAGAGACACTCCCCCTCAATGCAGCCCAGGCTGGGGCTGGTGTAATTGTTATTTGTTTCACTTGTTTCACAAATAGTTGCCAGAATCCATACCTTTGTTCATGAACAAAACAGAATGAATATGAGATTTGGAAGAAGCAAGCGAACAAAAATGAAGAAGGCAAAACTGAGAGATTTATCCAACCCCGTGCCTAAACCTGGCGTTTGTAAAATTAAAATGTTGTCTTTAACGGCAGTGATTGGGGTGAAAGTAAGAAATTAGAAACTTCAGATCTGGTCCCAGATCTCCTGCTCTCAGCTGCAGTGAAGGAGACTGTAATGTTCAAATAAGCTTTGATGGCTACTGTTGGTGTATGTGGGATGAAGAAAATGAGAAATTCCATTGCCATAGCCCTACCTCCACCTTTCTTCAGTTGTGCTTCTATTCCTTTTTAGTTGGATTAAACTGATTTCTGCTACTTGAAAGAGAAGTTTAGAAAGGAAGAGATCAAGTCTCACCTTAGCCATGAAAGTCAGCTGGATGACGTTGGGCCAGCCTCTCTCTGTCTCTCTTAGCCCAACCCACTTCATAGGGATGCTGTTGTGGGGAAAATAGAAGGAGGAAGGTATGTTAGATATATTCTCCACCTTAAGTTATTTGTAAAAATAATAAAGGCAAGATAGATACATATACACTCACATACTCTCTCTCTCTCTCTCTGTGTGTGTATATGTCAGTATGTATGTGTGTGTGTATGTGTGTGCATATGGTATGTTGATTAGAGAGATTGGGTAGACACTGATTTAAGTTCCTATTTAGTTATAGAGTTCATGGACACTATCTCTCCACCCACTCTATCTCAAAAGGTTATTGTTATGAAGCTAAAATTGGAGAAGAGAGTGTTTTGTTCTGCTCACTTGAAAGGCAGAGTACATATCCTCTAGGGGAACATTAATAAAGCTGGATACCATGTAAATGAATATAATTGAATTAGATCATCATGACACCAAGGAAATACTGTAACTAGAAAACCATAGAAATAATTAAAATTGTTTATTGTAAAAGTGATAATAAGCTGTTGCTGGAAGTTTGTTGAAGGTAGTTTGTTGAGAATAGTTCAATGTTTTTTGGTAGAGCACATGCTTTAAAAAAAAGGTCCAATATTCAATTCATGTCCCAAAGATGCTTTTTCAAAAGGCAACTGGATTTTGTTTTTTTGAAAAAGAACTTTTGAGAAAACCATGATCTGGATTATTGAGAATCTCCATAGATATTCAGTTCATGGTAACTTCTGTTAAAGGAGATCAGATACAGGAGCTGGAAAAGAGCATTGCTAGTGGGGTGTTGGAGAGAACCCATAAGATCCGGGAAGACAGCCTTAGGATGAATGAATCACTATTTTAACCTGCAACAAAGAATCTTACACACCAGCTTCCGGTTTTGCATTGTGGTGAGGCGGAATGCAGGAAGGCAGAGCTCTGCCTTCCGCGCCCGATTTGGTCCTGCTGGGAGCCCTGAAAAGGGCCTAAAGTCACCCCGAAGAGGTGATGAAGAAGGAGGGGTGCCTTGTCGATCACGGAGAGATGGCGGTCTCTCTGTTCGATCCAAGGAAAGCCATCTAAACCAATAGGGGAAAGTCCAACCACACCTCTGCGGCCGGCATTAGCTGCTGACAACTGAAGAACAAAAGCTTTAATTAGCACATCGTAAACAGCATGTTTGGACTGGGTGAGAATATTGATCCTTTCTTTACTATCTTACAACTGAATTTCCTGGGAAAGGCTCCCAAGAAGCTTAAAACCTCCGGATGTGAATGAAAGCGGCGTTTTGAATTTTTTATGGGGGACAGAAATACATAATACTGAAGTGAAAGTAATACAAAGCTACAGTTTTGATAAATCTGAGAACTGAGATAATTGTTAAGATTTTCTCTTTGCAAAAAAAAACTATTGAGGTGAAATATAAGAAATATAAGAAATCAACCCTTTGTTTTAAGAGTGGAAAATGGATTTTGAATGACATCTAGTGGTGGATTTGAGTACAGCACTATAACTAGCTCCTTGGCTGCTTGGTAACTTTCAGCTCAAGGAAGAACAGCTGACAATAAAGGAAAATATTTTGCCATATTTATTATCCTGACCTTCATGGACTATAAATATCTACTGAGCTTGGACTTTTAATCTCAAGAGCTAGTGGGAGAGAAAGAAAATTTAACTTTTGAATATGTCTGGCTGCAGGGAAGTTGAAAATTTTGAATACTGGGAACATTGTGGATTACAACCTTGCCTGACTGATAATTTTCAGGTTACTTGAGACAAAGGATTACTATAAAATATTGCTATTAGGACTGGATTATAAAGGCTATATATAAAGACCAGAAAACTAGAGGAAATTTTGTTCCATTCTTACTGAGACTGGTGATACTAGAGGATTTCTAGGAATGATGCCTCAAGAAAAAACAAATACCTTTCAGAAGGAAATTCTATGCTGCAGCAAATTCATCAAACAATTCTTGCACACAAAGAGGAGATAAAAAGAAACCATAATGAAACTAAAAATAACCTAGATGATATAAAGGACCAAATCTCCAAATTGAAGCTACAACTGGAAAACTCACAGACAACGACTACAAAGTATGAATAAATAAACCAGAAATCAGAGGGTGAAGCAGAAGAAATGGACCTAGAGATGGAGGAGATAGGAGAAGGGAAATATGGACTGCCATACACAAATAAAATACTGCAAAACCTACCTATAACAATGAAAATACAAAAGACCCTTTACTCCTTTCTCCAAAATACACCTGATGACAAGGAAGAAGATTCTAGAAAATGGAACATAGAGCAGGCAGGGGAAATGTCTAAGGAATGTGGATGGCGGAGTTCCTCCCCAAAAATACTCTACCAAAATTGTCTTTCTCAGGCCAAGCAGCCTTCACAAAAATAGAAAGAAAATTCTTGGGTGATTTAATTGCCTTGGCCTGGAAAGCTGCTTGGCAAAGAAAGAAAGCGAGAATTAGACTTAAAAAACAGAGGATTTGATCTATCAGAGGGGGCACTATCTGTTTAATATATCTGTTTGAATATGGTTAAAAGAACGGATGACCTTTAGATATAACTAGATTTTTATAATGGAAGATATGATTTAGAATTAAAATAGCATTTTTCTTCTTCTTTTGATATGGGAAATTTGAAAATAAGAGGAGGATTGGTATGAATAATTTTTTTTAGCTACATAAATGTAATTAATATTGAGACAATCATAACTGACAAAGATACTTTAAATATTGATGGAAATCAAACTTTAATAAGAGCACAAAAAACAGGATATTGACTTATGAATTGATATTATTGATATTTCTATAATATTAGTAAAATATGATGAAGATCTCTATATCTAATTTTGTACACATCAATAGTACTAAGAATTGTAATTGTTTAATGAGGAGAAAAGGGAAAAAATATGGGAAGAAAGAAAGATCAAGGAAAAAATACTGGACTGTGCAGTAGTGAATAGATTTACATTGAAGAAATTAATGTTAAATATGTGAACCCAGACAACATGTTGTTTACTAAACTCTAAAGATTGGAATTTTAAAAAATTAATAAAACCTATAATAATAATAAAAAAAATCATGACACAAAAGAAGCTATAAAACAAGTAGACATCTGTTGTATATATATATATATGTATATATTTGTTTTCGTAGATTTTCACGGGTACAGGTATGCAGGTCTTGGCGTATTCGGGTCTTTTCCCATGTAAGATTGAGAGTATCTTGGCGACGTTTCGACGAGGTCCCACTCGCCATCTTCAGGCTGGTGTCTTCGGCTTCGTGCTTGTGCGAGCAAAGCGTGATCGGAGCTGCCGTCCTTCTATAAATATTGGAGGGGGGGTGGCGACACTCTGAGGACGTCCGTAGTTTGGCGGACGAAAGCTAAGTGCTCTTTTATCTACAGGCCTGTTTATATTAAACAGCCTTGTTTATTTTTATCCTGGTGTTCGCCTTTTTTCTTGTAACATGTGTATTCCCAGGATTCGCATTTTTAGTATTATAAAAGACATATATATATATATATATATATAAAGAATTTTACAGACCAATAAAATTGAACTGGTTCTTTGTACACTCAGGGAGAATTTTTCATGGGCAGAACTCAAATATATGGTCTCTCTTTCACCAGCACCTCAAATTTTTAAAATTTTTACGGTGTTGTTTTGCTGGATATGTAAGAAGTCATCATCATGGCATTGTTTGTTCATTTTTAAACTTTACAATGATGCATTTCATGCATTCCTTTGAATTTGCAGACATGAAATATGGAGAGTCATTACCTGCATAGGTTTTAGGCAAGCTGACAAAAAAACACAACTGTTCCAGCAAATTCTGATCTACTTTCTTTCTAGATATTTATTCCATGTTCATTATCATGGTATCTGAGCTGTTATGATTGATCTAGTCTTCAGCACGGTAAGATTCTATAAGATGTTCTATTAATCCTAAAACATCTCCCATCCATCAACCTTAGTTCCTTCAGAGGAGTTATAAAAAATGAAATTTAAGAGCGCAATTTAACATGGCCTGAATTAATATTTTTGTGCACCCAGATGGCCTAATTGACGGCCAACTTAACTGCTCCCATGTCTCTGTCACTAGAATGTTAACTCTTAACTTATAGTATGTTGGCATAAAGAATAACAGATGAATAATAGAATCAGAACTGATGTCGACAGGAAGGAGGACTTTTGAAAGAGTCCATCATGCTTTCAAACAAAGAGTAAAAAATCTGCAGCAGCAAACACTTTTTTTTCTGAAGCCCATTGTATAGGAAAAATTCAGTGTACTTTTCAATGATGGGATAAAGTAATGGGATGGAACAGTTTTAGGGCCTATTTTTCATGATTCGTCCCTCCACATATAGGGATGGTTTCAAAAGCTGGAGCTGCAAACATTCACTTATGGCAAAAGACATTTTGCTAGTTCAAAAGCCGAGGCTTTAAACAATTTCATACCATTTCACAATAACCTTAGCACTAGGCTTCACACAATATGTTAAGACTCTCAATTCAAAATTAGGCAAGGATAGAATAAAAAGGGGAAGGAATTGTTGGCTGCTTTAAAGTGAGACATGGCTATTTTAGACCTGTGAAAGTATTA
This sequence comes from Azemiops feae, assembly GCA_023970755.1. Lineage (NCBI taxonomy): Eukaryota > Metazoa > Chordata > Lepidosauria > Squamata > Viperidae > Azemiops > Azemiops feae. The sequence goes on from JALGBA010000683.1 coordinate 2,995,540, forward strand.
AAAAATACTTTGCACTAAATCTCCTTCAAATAAAAAAATTTACACTAACTGTGAGGCCCCCAGCTCTCATGGAGTGGCTCTGATGAAGGCTATAAACAGAAATGCATTTCATTGCATTTTTGGCTTATGATATCTTCATATTATTTAATGGCCATAGCCAAAAGCACAATTGGCTCAGCTCAAGTTCGCTCTTGTTAACAATGAGAAGATAGCAAGGCAAAGAAAGAAACAGAGTTGTGACAACTTGAGAATGATCAATCATCAATTACCTGCAGGACTGTTACAAAAAGAAAGGAATGGATTGATTTATTCCAATTTATATGGCTGCCCATCTAATCATTATGACTTTGGGTAGCTAACAAGAATTAAAATCTCCACAAACAACAACCTCACAATAAATACATAATCAACAGTTGAAATAAAAGGCACAAAGAATTATCAATATATAGTAATTGTCTCATAGGCATTGCCATGTGTCCTGACTCCCATGCCCAGTGACATAGCCTGATCTTCAAGGTCTTATGAAAAGCCAAAAGGGTTGGTGGTGGCCAATATAATCTCCTAAATTTATTCCCTATTTTCCCAGAAGGCAGCTGGCTAAAGTTATAAGGAAGGAGGTTCAGTTTAGGCAACAGGAGGACTTCCTGACTAGCTGACTACCAGGTGAGCTGTCCTTGTGTTCGTTTTCCAACAGAAAACTGGATAGTTAAAGATGTTCTAATATTTCTTGCACAAATATAGGTAGTCATCAACAGTTCATTTAAGGTTCATTCATTCAAAATTACAGTGGCACTGAAAAAAGTGACTTCTGAGCATTTTTAACACTTACAACCAGTGGTGGGATTCAAATATGTGAACAATTGGTTCTCTGTGTGGATGCTGCTTCCGGAAGTCTATTCTGGGCCTGGGCAACAAAAAATTAGCTACCGGTTCTGTCAAAGTGGTATTGAATCCAGTTGAATCCCACCACTGCTTACAACCATTGCAGTGCTCATGTGTTCAAAATTCAGATGCTCGGCAACTGTCTCATGACGGTTGCAATGTCCCAGGGTCATGTGATCACTTTTTGCGACCTCCTGACAAGGAAGCCAGATTCACTTAACAACCACATTACTAACTTAACTGCAGTGATTCACTTAACAACTGTGACAAGAAAGGTCGTAAAATGGGGCAAAATTAATTGAATGACTGTCTCACTTAGCAACAGAACTTTGGGGCTCAATTTTGGTCATATGTCGAGGACTGCCTGTAGAGAACTGAGTTAGATGGTCTATAAAATCAGCTACTAGTACCACCCTACCTTATAAATGAAGAACAAAGAACTTTTGAAGATCAGAAATTATCTGACTGCTTCTTATTGGAAAAACATAGCTGCAACATTATTTGTTGTGATTGGGCAAAGCTGTCCTTACAATTACCAATGAATTTAACTTAAAAGTATTAACAAGTTGTATAACGTATGAAGAAGAAAGTTGTCTCTGTTTTCAAAGCCACTGTAGTAATATTTGGCAGAATTTTTCTATGTTGCAGAACGCTGCCCTGAATGATCACTTCTAGTGTTAAACCCAGCTGTCTGTGTCTGTTTTTAAAAATGTGTAATATTTGCAGTCAACAATTATTGTGGAACTGAAAGGAACATAATAAATTGATTTCATAAACTCACGATCACAATAAATTACACTCATAATACACTTGTCATGAGAGTCTTGAAGAGCAAGAAGACAGACTTAGTATTTATCATGCGAGTACCACAATTATGTCAGAAAGCAACCCATCTTGTTTTCTGAATAGTCACAGTACTTACAAATTAATCTGTTTTATTAGCTGTATGAAATAGCTGGGTAATGAAGTAGTATGTTGAAGTTGAAAGAATCTGAAACTTTGAGGTTTTCAAATAGTCAATCCTTCATTTTTCCAAACATTGCTCATTAAAACAGATGTTCAGATTTTCAGGTGTTCTATCCTTTCCTTTTATTTTCTGGAAGGGATATGTTAATATTTGCTAAATATTCGTTTTGACTCCCCCATATTGGTTAAAGAATCACCCCTTCATTGCTGCTCATTAAATCTGCAAAGCTCAAAGAGACATCTAGAAGTCAGAACTGATCATTACTTTTGTGAATGGAGGACTTTTATTACTCTCTAAGCTGAATCAAAATCCATTCACCCTCTTTGGTCTCCACAAAAGGCCTAGAAATCCCTAGATTATTATTTAGCCATATAGCATGCAGGATAGAAATCATTCTGCAAGGACTCACTATGGAGAAATCTAGAGGGTGAAGATCGAAATATGAAATCTGCTAGTCATGGAAGGATTGTTGAAATAAACTAACAAGTTACTGAAGGTTGGGGAAGAATTGATTTGGGAGAGCAGAAGAAAGAGCATTATTGTGTCTTAAAATTTTGAATTATTCTCTCCATTTACAGTATTGTGAAATTGATGGGGGATTAGTCAAAACAATAGGCTGGAAAGGCTTTTTTGTTTCTACATGTAACAGGGTGGATGCTGCACTATTACTATTACACAACTAATTATAGCCTGTTCTCTAATGGTCTTATCCATTGCTCTCCAGAAGCCAAAATGGTTGTTTCACCTATTAAAAATATAATAGTTGTTGCCTCTCCTCTTCCTATCTGTTTTATGACAGCTTGGATTTCTGGTCCTTAATCTCATCCTGACAGCTCCTAACTTGGCTGTGAAAATTATAATTTAAAACATGTGGTGACTGCCATCCTAAAGATGACTGAAACAATTGTTCTAAGAGCCTTACAAATTTAGATAAATTCAATCTTGGTCTTACCGCAAAAAAAAAAAGCTCTGCAAAGATTGCAGATGTGTATAGTCAATTTTATTTTATATACACTATGTGTGTGTTTGTGTGTGTGTATGTGGGCAACTGAATGGAGCTGAGCATTTACTGGCCGGATGCCTTTCCTGACACTTATACAGAGTTTGCAGCAGATATTTTCTCTTTGTGCCCTAATAGAGAAACATCTGTTGCTGCCTAGGATTGAACTCTCAATATTCTGAATGGGAGGTGAGCATCTTCACCTCTAGGACATTGCACCTCCCTCCCCCTTTAATATATATATAGCTGATGTAGCTGTAAGCGGGTTGGTTGGCTGTGTTGTTACATCTTGATTGGAAGATGGAATTGATGTAAGCAAATTGTGGCAGCACAGGACTCAGGATATCACTACAATAGAGCTCAGAATGTTACCACACAGCCCATTACCCAGGTACAAAAGAACAATGGGCACACAGCCAGCACCTCAGCCACACAGGATGTTACCAAACAACTGACTAATTTGCTTACATCAATTCCATCTTCCAATCAAGATGTAACAACACAGCCAACCAACACGCTTACAGCTACAAAGCCAACACGCCACACACATCCTCCAGTATTTATAGAAGGACGGCAGCTCCGATCATGCTTTGCTCGCATAAGCACGAAGCCGAAGACACCAGCCTGAAGATGGCGAGTGGGACCTCGTCGAAACGTCACCAAGACACTCTCAATCTTACATGGGAAAAGACCCGAATAAAGGTGCAAAAGTAATTAATTAAAAAGTAATTAATAAGCAAAACCTATTATATAACAAAGATCTCGATGCATGCTCTTCCTTCCCTATGTTACATGTAATTTTGAATGAAAATGCCAAATAATCATTATGCTCGTAATATTGATATCTTTAATTACACTAATAACAATATAGCTGCCTTTCTTTTCCTCTTTTTGAATCTAAGATAGCTAAACAATACAATGTTAAGATTTTAAGTATATTATATAAATATCATTGTACTAACAAAACACAATGTATGAGATTTATGCTATCACAATTAAAAACAACAACAACAACCCTAGAACCTGGAAGCTGCAAGAAATTATACTTTACTTAAACATATTATTATTATAATCATACCAGATCCACCTCTTTTCAGTCCTTGTCATATTTCCCATACTTGGAGGAGAAGGAAATTGGAGAATCTGAAGGTTTTGATATATTTGGAGGGGAAAGGAACAGTAAGGCCTATCTAGAGAGCTGTGGAAGAACAGCACATGTCTTTTGTGAATGTGCTACTAGTGAATATTTTGCCCACACTTGTTTGGGCTGGCCCACTAAAACTATGTGGTTAGCTTTCTAATTGGAGAGAAGATTTATGATGGCAAAGCCTAGAAGAAGACATTCTTTCCTTGGGGCCTTGTCCCATAAGGGAAGATTAACTGCCGTGGACCTATTAGGCTGTTTAGACAGGGAATTTGCTAGCTACAAGCAGGAAGCAGGATCAAAGCAGAGGCCAGGGAGTGGCTGTTTGCACCTGCTCTTCTTGGAAGTGGAGATTTCTGATCCATAGTTTGAGTTTGTGATTTCTCATTGCTATTCTCATGGTTGAGAATAAGAATGAGAACATGATTGCTAATGATGGCTGAGAGAGAAGCAACCTACAACTAAGGAGAAATTTCCTGACAGTAAGAACAATCAACCAATGGAACAACTTGCCTTCAGCAATTGTGGGTGCTCCAACACTGGAGGCTTTTAAGAAGGGACTGGGCAATCGTTTGTCTAAAATGGTATAGGTCTCTTGCTTGTGCAGGGGGTTGGACTAGAAGACCTCCATGGTCTGATATTCTGTTGTTGGTCTGCCTCAATCCTCAGGATTTAACTGGCTCTTAAAATGGCACCTTAAAAGACCAAATGAGAGAGAAGAGATCTCAATTCAAAAGTGAAACTGGATTTTGTTTTATATTAAGGCTTCTTAAGTGGTCATTCTGTCATGACAGCACGGTGACTGCTTAGTTCTTCATGCCTAGGCCCCTCTCTGTTTCTCTGGGTAAAAGGTAAAACAGTAAGAAGCGGAGAGAGGCCAGTATATACTACCAAAATGACATTTGGGGAATGCTGAGGGCTTGATCTGTACAATATGAAGCTTGTCTACTTAGTCTGCTCCTTATTTTCTATAAGTCTGGGATAATGGGCAAAGCACATTTCAAAGCATCATGGTAAAGGTGGTATTCTGTTATGCTCTGAATGGGCCCTTTAGCCTCTTCACTGAGTAGTGTTTGCCCTTTTATTTCACAAAGAATGTAAACCTGGTTCTTAAATACATTATTGATTACATTCCTGTAAAGTTTCTAAGATGATGGTAATAGCCTTCTCACTATAATATTAATCTCTCCACCAAGGGAAAGCAAAGCCAAACAAGTGAATTTCCCTCTGCCAACATGCAGTTAGATCAGTTGTAAAAATAAACAAAGCAAATGTCACTAGTGAGAAACATTATACACAATTCTGAATATCAATGGCATGTCCAACCCTGGGGATCTTAAAAAAATACCTTACCATGCTGCTGAAGACAGCAAAACTCTTTAAAATCCTTCGATGAATCTCATCGTTTTTTTAACATGTAGATGCTTTAAGATGCTTCAGAATATAATAATCTCCACACTACAAGGGGAGGATGTTCAGATAATGCAATCAATCAATCAATCAATCAATAAATAAATAAATAAAAATTGGTTTTGTAAGTATGAATTGATTTGGAGTTTGGGACTGAATCCTAATATCAAATGCTTGCTTCTGAATAAGATCAGTTTGGGTCAATTTTGTAATAGCAAAGAACAATTTTTCACTCTGACATAGGGATTCTCTCACTGAATAACAGAATGACAGAGTTGGAAGGGACCTGGGAAGTCTTCTAGTACAACCCCCTGCAGAAACAGGAGATCCCACACCATTCTAGACAAATGGCTGTCCAATCTCTTTTTCAAAACTTCCAGTGATGGAGCACCCACAACTTCTGAAGGCAAGCTGTTCCACTCGTTGACTGTTCTCACTGTCAGGAAATTTCTCCTTATTTCTAGGTTGGTTCTCTCCTTGATTAGTTTCCATGGATTGCTTCTTGTCCTACCCCCTAGTGCTTTGGAGAATAGTTGATTCCCTCTTCTTTGTGGCATCCTCTTAAATATTGGAACATTGTTACCATGTCATCTCTAGTTCTTCTTTTCACTAGACTAGACATACTCAATTCCTGCAACCATCCTTCATATGTTTTAGCCCCCTGAATTCCTCAGGCAGCATGTCTGGGAGTTGAAGTCCAGGGTATTTAACTAATTTATGACTTATTTTAGATGCAAGAATCTCAGAGGGCATTTATTGTACAATTGTTTCACTGCAAATTTTTTAAATTTGTTCTGCCCCTGCACTGGGATTATTTTATGAATGCTGGGTGGTTTAGAAATGTATTAAATAAATAATGTCAGAACATCCTTAATAGGGGAGGCCACCAGCATGTTTTTTCCAATGTTTCAGCTATGACATTGAGAAGGAATGAAGAACCATATCTGAAACAGGCTGGAGTAGCCAGAAAAAATCCAAAGCCCTCCTTGCTTCTTGCTGCATCTCTCAACAAGCCATCTGGCTAACCCAGGGGTCTTTAAACTTGGCCTTTTTATGACTTGTGGACTTCAACTCCCAGAATTCCTCAGGCAGCATGTCTGGGAGTTGGAGTCCACAAGTCATAAAAGGGCCAAGTTTGAAGACCCCTGGGCTAACCCAGTGGTGGGATTCAAATATATGAACAACCGATTTTCTGTGTGGCTGCCGCTTCTGGAAGTCCATTCTGGGCCTGGGCAATAAAAAATTAGCTACCGGTTCTGCCAAAGTGGTGCGAACTGGCTGAATCACACCACTGGGCTAACCTAATTAATCATGTTGCTGGAGTAGATTAATTACGTTCCATTGGTTTAAACTGGAGGGCATTCATCTGGGTAGCTGTTAAGGACAGGACAGGAAGACATATAAATCTAACCTATCTATCCTCGCTTCCTACTACCCAGCTGTTAGGAACCTGGTAAAGGGCCAGACTTCACCCCGTTTCAAACTCAAATGGTAGCAAGTAGAAATTCAAGGACACAGCTGTGGAAAAATTAATTTTATTAGAGGTATTGGAAAAGCTATAGAGTAGAAAGGCAGAAAATGCATATATACAGTAATTCTCCAACCATACTGTGTCTGTCTGTCTATCTAATCACCCAAGATTTAACACTATTTTTTCTTTTGCCTCCTCAAATACACCAGCAGGTTGAAAGCTGGTTGTTTCTCAGTGAAAGGGGTAATTGATTGTTATGCCTATATGTTGTTGTTGCTCTCTAGTCCCATCTAGTGGTTGTTGTTCTCTAGCCCCCATCTAGTGGCCAGGGGGGCAAATACCAATCCGTATTGTTTGGAAGCTGACCCAGCCCTTTTAAGAGTCATCTACCTATGAACCCTCACTCCCAGAACAAGTGCATCCTGGCAAGCCAGACTCCATTTCCTTTAGCATTTGGAAGGAAGCAGAAGCAACAGGAAGAATCCAGCCTCATCCGTGGCACACGTTCATCTGAGGACAAAAATCTATATCCCATACACATAGCATCACTGGTGAGATTTAGATTTATCTTTATTTGTTAATTGTTATTGTTGTGTAGTGGGTTTTCGGAGGCATTAACCAGACCGGTTTAATACAACGCGATTTATTTCAACAGAAACAGAACTGGCTTAACCGACAGCCTGACGGCTATTTATACTTGCTGCCTCTAGGCGGCGACCAATCAAATCAAACGGTGTTTTCCCGCTCAAACTTAAACTTAACTTTCCCTCCAAAACAGTTGGAGACACATTTAAATTAAAACACATTAACTCTTGATATCAATACATAACAGTTATGTTAACCAGCAACTCAATACTGCTTATTTTGTATTTGGGTTCTTATTGTATGTATTTCAAATTTTCCCAGTTTCACCCTCCTGTTCCTTTAATAAAGCATCCAGATCTACACACTGAGTCTATTTTATTGGAGGATAGGTGGGTTTAGCTGCATGTCAAGCTGCATACAGAGTAACATGTAGTGAGGACAGAACATTGATCTTTGTGCATGGTAATTGTAAAGGTTCCATAGGTGTCTTGCGGCAAGGAGAATAAATGATGAACAATGCATAACAATACTGTCATGCAAATGTCATGCAACTAAAATATTTGCATCAAGTATCAGGATGAAAATACAAAATATCAGCACTTGTGTGATGGTATCATCAGCCTGTCACTGAACAGATTTATCTGGTCCCATGTTCTCTGCTCTGTTCATATAGGAAGTAGTTCTCTGATTACTCTTCAACTATCGGTCTATGCTTTGTTAAAGTAGGACACATGGTTATTCTAATTAAAGCTTAAAGGATAATTTCATCTAATTGTTTCCAAATTTGCATATACATTGGAGATGATTGAAGAACATTTGAAAGCCTCATTCGGAGGTTTCCATATCAGAAGAGTTTGATTATGGGAATCTTAAAAGTTAACTGTGTAGCAGCAAAAATAAGATTATTTGATTCTAAAGAAGGTTTGCTTCCCAATAACTGTCAGTGGTTGCTTTCTTATCATCTTTATACTTAGTCAGAAAACAAGCTAGATTTCTTTCAGAAATATTGTTTTCTTTTGATTGGGTTAAACCTCCTGGCTCACTTTCCATGTAGTTTGTTTTCCTTGCCTGAGGACATATTACAGGAAAGACTGGGGTGGGAAGAGAAGTCAGTACTAGGCCAAATGAAATCCAGAAAAAAATGATATTGTCCTAAGCAGACTTTGTGGGGGAGTGTGCGGTGCTAAAGGTGTAATAGCCAAATGGTACCAGAATAAAATGTGGGAGGCTGTGAGTTCAAGTCCCACCTTAGCCATGAAAGCCAGCTGATTTTGGGCAAATCCCCCTCTCTCAGCCCAACCCACCTGATGGGGTTGCTGTTGTGGGAAAAATAAGAGGAAAGTGCATTGGGTATATTCACCGCTTTGAATTATTTGTAAAAATGATAAAGGCAAGATACAAATAAATAAAGAGATAAAATAAATGCACCTCTCCAATGCATATTTTCTGTGCACCTGCATCTCAGCTTAGTATCACCTTACAGAAAATTCACTGGAAGACCTCAAAGAATATGTGTCTGATGCTCTTATTTATGCAGTGAATTGCCACGTCTTCCCTTCTCTGTGTTATATGTAGGCTAAAATACTTTTGAAATCTCACAACAGAACTAATGTTTACATATTAATTTAATTGCCTGTGGTTGAAGTCAAGCTTCATAGAACAGAATTTTATTTAGAAATGACATTTCTTCACTGAAAACTCATATATGAATCAAATAAAAATACATTAGAAAAATGTATATGTTAGGAACTTTAGGTGATTATTAGGAAGTTTAGGAGTTTTTGTTTTAAAATACTATTATTTTTAGCCTATAGTCATGCAAGGAAAACCAGATGTTTTCAGATAAATATATTTCTTGGCTTATCAATGCCAATCATTTAACTACTAGAAATAAAAATGTGTATATTATCAAACAATGACCTGTATCACGAGACAAAAGAAGAAAAAATAATATCATTATGATATTTTGCTAACTGTGTGGCAATCACAGTATTGACATTAGTGGTTCGTTTATCTTGGAGTAGACTGGAGACTTCCCAGATGGACTTGAAAGGTCAAATTGAGAAATCTGAATTTTGTGTCTGCTGTTGAGCATCTCTGAAAAACCCGGGATGATATTAATCGCATCAGTTTCTATCCCTGTCTCCTCAAGTGTCTTACATGATCTGGAGAGTCAAGTTAAGCAGCCACAAGTTTTAACATGGTTCCTGCAGAGTGCCAGTTATTTTAGAATGAAAAAAAAAAATCACATTTGTGACTTTGTTCCAAAGGATTGATCCAGGATGCATGCGAGAGACTTGATAAGATTAAATAAGCAGAAGGGGCAACATTGGCCCATCTCAAGCCAACCTGATGTTTCTGCAAAGGTGGTACAGAATTGATAGTACTGCTGACTGCCAGCTAACAAGATAGCAAGCTGGATGCCTACCATAGTCCAGAGATATGCAAACTCGGAACTTTTAGAAGCAAAGAATCCTTTTTTTTTACTTGTAGTTAAGATGGTAAAGGCTTGGCATGGGTCAAGACCAGGAATTCAATAAAAATGACAACTCCAAGGAAGAAGGTCAAAGACATAGTGGGGTCAATGTCAAATACCAAAGCCTGATAAAAGTGACAGAGATGAAGCTTGGAAAGTTTTTTTTTTATGTTTTCTCTCAGGGAAGGAGGCCAATAAATAAGCAAAGCTCAGCTACCATCCAGATACAGAGCTGAGGTATGTTACTCATTACTGACTGGGCTCCAATTATCATATTTTGGATACAGATCTAGTTCTCTTGCGAAGGCTCTAATCTTGGTAAAAGTGGAAGGAATGAAAAGAAGAGGATGACCTAGCAGCAATGCGGACTTCAATTTGTAAAGGATGCATTGTTGGAGGATCAGATTGGAGACAAGTCATCATGGAAAAGGCCTCTTTATGTGTTACTAAGAGTCAATACAATCAATGACAGCATGAAATTGCTACAGATCATCTCTATTCCCAATAGAATACACATGGATTCTTTTTCTTTTAATAAACTTACACTCATATTTTATACTTTTGGGTCTGTGTCTGCATTTGTATTTATGTGTATATGTGTCCCTCTGTATGTTTCTCTGTATGTGCGTGTATGTGTGTGAGAGAGAAGTATACATGCAAAGAAGCAAAAGAAAAATGTTGCTGACTCTGCCTAGCAGAGAGATGGGGCTTCATTTTATAATGATTGTATTCATCATTTTTTAATATCAAATTATTCAGCTTTAGGGTTCAGTGCCTTAGGTTCAGGACTAATGGGATAATGAATAATAACAAACGTCCACACTTTTTCTTGGCCAGGTATTGAATCTAGAATATTAATAAGGTAATCTCTACCTTCTCTACTTCTGCCTCTTTGCAGTTATACCCAGAGTAAATTTCAGCTGACAGTTCGAACTGATCCAACTAAACATAATTGGTGAAGGGAATGCAGCTTTGATGTTCATTACTTACCATTTCCTGAGGCAGCAGAGAATTTTTACCTAACAATGATCTTCATTTGCTGAGGAAATTATCTAAAGTGAAGAAAGTCAACAAATAAGTTTGATGGATTATCAGCAGTGCCTGCAGAATTATTAATATTTATTCTTAGAGAGGCAGAGTGGTGTCTCTTTCATTAAGTCAAGTCGCATAAAAAAGCACCTGCCAATGTAAACTTCCGTGGGTTACTGTTTGTAAAACTGGTGGGGACCCAATGTAATTTAAAACACTTGGTGACTTCTACAATTGTGCTGAATTTCAAACAGATTGAATAAAACTAATCCATTTATCCATTTTACTCTAATTTTCAACACTGGTACCTCCTATCATTTGTCAAATGTGTGTGTGATGATTATTTAGGCTTGTGAGGGGAAATAATTCTTTATGTTTTGGTAAGATTCCATAGTAAGTTACTAAGGTCTGACCTGGGGTATCAGCTGCTGCTAGATTTGTATGGTATATGTTTCTGAAGTTTAGATGCTCTCAGGTCCTGGATGTGTGAAGAGGGATAAGAGTAGATGCTACAGCTTTATGTCTATTCCTGTATAAAATGTGACTTCTCTGCCTCCTATTATGTAGATTGGGATATGAAAATATGAATAGAATAGATTAGAGCTGGAAGGGACCTTGGAGGTCTTCTAGTCCAGCCCCCTGCTCAAGCAGGAGAACCTATACCACCTCAGACAGGTGAATGTCCAGTCTCCTCTTAAAAATATCCAGTGATGGAGCGCCCACGATTTCTGGGGGTAAGCTGTTCCACTGGTTGATTGTCCTCACTGTCAGGAAGTTTCTCCTCAATTCCAGGTTGTTTCTCTCTTTGATCAGTTTCCAACCGTTGTTTCTCGTCCTTCCCTCTGGTGCTTTGGTGAACAACCTGGCCCCCTCTTCCTTGTGGCAGCCCCTCAGATACTGGAACACTGCTATCATGTCTCCCCTATTTCTTCTTTTCTTTAGACTAGCCAAACCAAAGTCCTGCAGCCGTTCTTTGTATGTTTTAGTCTCCAGGCCTTTGATCATCTTAGTTGCTCTTCTCTGAATTTTTCCCAAACTCTCAACATCTTTTTTGTGATATGGTGAGCAAAAGTGGCTGCAGTATTGCTAACCCTTGATCCTTCTTCAGGATGCTTGAACCATAACTCATAAGGAGCTACCATAGGACATTTTTGAGGACAAATTTGGAAAGAGGAAGAATAAAAATCCAATTATAGAAGAGTCTGGGGGAAGAACAGGTGCCTAATAACACCATACAGTACTTATTCAGCAGCAGAGTTTGGCCAGTGAGGGTTAACTCTATGACTACATTTTAGCCAGTGACTCCAGAGCAGAGTAACTAAGTAAGCAGGCTGAGTAGAAAGACCTTACATAAAGGTGGGCAGCTTTCCCAGTTTAAAGACTATAAATGATGTCTCCCAGAAGGTGGTAATATCACAATATTTGGGCCCTTTTTTAAAAAATTTTTTTTAGAGCTTTTCCAGTACTGAAAAATAATGTAGCTACAGTTAAGTTACTTAACCTGAAAGTGGATCCTCATGTAATATGATGAGACCTGTATGAATAAGCCCTAATTTTATGTGAATTGGATATTGGAAGAGGGTATTATTTGAAATGTTGGAATTTCATTGAGATTCAGAGACAAACCAGCTTCTTGGAGTTGCTTTAAGGTTCAAGATCCAAATTGAAAAAGATTTATCCATAAGAAATTATGGGGAGTCATCAAAATGCCTTCAAAAATCTTCCTTCCTTCCTTCCTTCCTTCCTTCCTTCCTTCCTTCCTTCCTTCCTTCCTTCCTTCCTTCCTTCCTTCCTTCCTCCCTCCCTTGGGATAAATGGATGTTAAAACATATTGATCTTGTCTAATTTTGCTGGATATCTTCAAGGATTTCAGTCAATATATTTTCTGATATTGACTGCACCTTGCACCTTTTTTAAAAAAGTGAGACAGGAATGAGGAAAAAAAAATAAGGAAAGAACAGCAGCTGCCAGATTGTTCAGCACAAATCCTAAATTTTACTGAACCAAGGCAGAATGTATCCTTTTGAAATCTTTCCCAACAGTTGTTTAAAATATAACCTTTTACTTTCCCACTTTGTTTTTCAGGAGTATCAGTCTTGGCATGATACTGAAGAATGAGTGTTGAGATGTTCTTGTAGGTTGTAGGATTTTCTGGGGTGCCATTTGTATTGGGATCATTGAAGGACCCCTCTGTAGGAAACCATATCACAGTTGTGACATCTTAGCACTACTCTAGTTTCTTCAGTAGAGGAAGTAGAAGCAGACTGAGATAGTGAGAGACAAGGGCCCTGAGATAAGCAGGTCACAGAGAAATAGGCTGTTGCTGAACAAGTGACTTTTCCACATACTCTTCTTAAAAAAACAAACCAAAAACAAACAAACAAATGTTGAAGCTAGAATCTGTGTTAGCCTGGCATTTAGTCACCGACTGTTGAGAGAAATGAACTGTCATTGTCATGCAGAATGTATTTGACTGGTTTGACTCATGTGTCTGTCCAGGACCATCAGTCTATAGAAGGCTGAGAGGTGAATTGCATTACCAGGAACATTGGAGGCAACTGTTCAGGTGTGTAACATTTCCTTGGAAGAAGAAAGCAAGGAAGTGAAGCCTTAGAGCTAGGGAAAATGAAAGAGACCCAAAGCAGTACAAGTCTTGTTACCCAAAGAGCTGTGATAAATATCAAATTCAATAAAGTGGTCAAATCAGTTAGTTGGCTAACTCATGTCAGTGTCAGGCAGTGCACCGCACAATTCATTCTCCCTCCCTTACTATTTTCCATGTGTAGAAATGAAGTTGCTACCCTGAATTTTGCTTTGGAAACAGCAGAAAGAAAAAGCCTTCAAATCTGCAAAGTGCTTTAAAAAGGTTAAGCAGTGCTTTGTAGCTGCATGGTTTATCGCTCTGCTTTGAATTTGATCCCCCTTCAATCATGAATCTGCTTTGATGGAATGATGTGATCAATGCTTCATCAAATCAAGCACCTTGCACAGCTGTAGGCAGTCTGACTTCTTATCTCCCCTGTATGGAAGGTGTGAGAGGCTCAGCTTCCCGGGTTTTTCTCCCCCATTGCTAAACTTTATGTAAGGGTTGCTCAAGATCATTTTGAGTTAATGCTAAAAACAAAATATCATCTGCCTTCCACAATTTTCAATAGAGAATTCAAATGAATTGGTCATTGATTTGAACAATTCAAGATGCCCTCCACATCTAAAGATAAAAAGGCACGGAGGTGCAGTGGTTAGAATGCCATATTGCAGGCTAATTCTGCCAACTGCCAGGACTTTGATCCTGACCAGCTCATGGTTGACTCAGCCTTCATGCTTCTGAGGTCGATTGAGGATCCAGATTGAGGACCCAGATTGTTGAGGGCAATATGCTGATGTTGTAAACTGCTTAGAGAGGGCTGTAAAGTACTATGAAGCAGTATATAAGTCTAAGTGCTATTGCTATTGCTATAAAAATAATTGCTTAAGAGCTGTTAGGATTAGTAAATCTGGGCTGAAAAATTCTGAATGACCACTAGATGTCAGCAAAGAAGTTGGCAACGCTTTACTGCCAACTTAGTGTCATCCAACATGTTGCAACCTAGATGTGTAACACTCCTGGTTTTTATTGCAAGATCTTGCTGATCCAACACAGAGGATTTCTCTTCAATTTATCAGTTTAGCATTATACCTTTATTGGCTTCCTGTCAGTTCTTATCTCTTTGGCATATCCTTTTGAAAGCGCATACTATCCAAAAATATTTTCAACCAAGGAAATGGCAATTTTGTTGAAAAGCAAATGGCAAAATGAAACAGGAAATTCACACCAGGAAGAACATTTATTCCCCTGTACCCTTCACCAGTTAATAAAAAAAAAGTGAATTCTTGGGAGAAATAATTGGCTTCATGCACCACACTACTGAATATATCCCTGAGATTACTTAGTCAAAGTCATTATGAAATATGATTTTTAAAATACAGGAAATGCACTGAGATTATGAAAAGCTATTGTGATGTTAGTTTGCAAACTTATAAACATTTCATGCTTTAAATATAGGCTACTATATTCATATTTTTGTATTTAGGGAGATCTATGAAATGAAACACACTATTTTTGCATCATACTGATAAAAAAAAACCCAATAACAACAAAAACCAGAATTTCCATTCTCATAGTTTCAATAATAAATTCTCATTGACGTCTGATTGGACAGGATTATATATAATTATCTTACCTGTAAAAATGATGTAAAAGCAATAACTGCAGCAGGTGAAAATTATTGTTTCATGTTATGAATATTAAAAAAAAAAGCCCCACCAATTTATTATCCAAAGGCAGTAATTACCAGGTTTATAGAACAACATCGATTATTATTGCATTAAACAAATAAAACAAATAAGTGTTTACAACTTGCAACAGAGGTTTACTTGGATTCTCAGGGAACCAGTGGGTGGTACAACAATTCTTTGAACTAAATTGAAGCTTCTCTTTCAGGTTTTTAAAAACCTGATAGGTGAATTACAGCTTCAGATATTTAGTGCCTCCAGAATCATGTAATATGCATTACTTGCTGCAGTTTATTTTTCACAAAATATCATCTCACCCATGAAATATTGTATTCATTTTGTAAACTAGATTGTTTAACATGAATTGAAACTGGAATAAGTGCCCAGGTTTTGTTTGTTTGTTTGTTGTTGTTTTTTTTTAAAAAAACAAAATAAAACAAAATGGAGTGCAGGCAAATATACGGGTCCCAGGATAATGTTACAGGATTCAATCTGGGACAGTCATTGGAACCAGAGGTTTTAGTCTGAAAGAAGTAAGGAAGAAATGTGGGATGATTCAGGCTATGCCATCATTTGGCTTTAACCCCACAAAAATGGTTAACTGTTAATGTAATTATATAGGGAGTTTTTACAGATAAATGTTTGAGGAAACATTATGCGGGCTGCTTTAAGTTGCACAAAATAAAGGTGAGATAAAAATCTAATCAATACATATCTGCTTAAACGTCTAAGGATGATTTGCATTTTTCTAGGTGCTGCACAGGATGTCAGAACCCATTACCTTGTTGAGGGGGGGTTGGATCTGTCTTTCCCAGCTTCTTTCTGTGGGTTCTGTCATTCTCCTGAGGGGGAGGCCCTATGGAATGTATCATTTCTCCTTTTGCTTAGCTACAATGTATCCTCTCTGCCTTTTCTCTCTGCTTGCTCTTTGAACTGTTTCCCCTTGATGTCAACCTGGGGTGAGAAAGGAATGTGCCTCCGACCATCTGGCTTATCTCTTGCTGCGGAAAAGAAAGGTGCGAAGACCCAATGTCTTCACAGGCATGGGAACGGACTCCGTTATCAGCCCCACAGAGGGCTTAACACCTAGGGATTGGCTTGTTTGAACGGACTCCGTTAAGCCCCCACAGAGGGCTTAACACCTAGGGATTGGCTTGTTTGAACCGACCAGATGAACTATTGGGATGGGGTTTGTTTGATGCTCCTTTAACTATTGACCTGAGCGGGAAACCCTCAGATCTTGCCTTCTATGCCTGCTGTCAGCTTCTCCTAATAAAAGCTCCTTTTGGAATGAATGTGTTCCAAGAATCCTGTTTTCTTGGGATGAGGTTTTGAAGCGGGTCCTTACACAGGATAACTTTTGCTGAAGCATACACAGCATAAGAGCCCACACTTCAATGGAATTTCTTGCATATAAGAAATAGCACTGCTGGCTCTTAGGTGGTGCTCTGCATGTTTTAATTTAGGAGCCATGTCATCTTCTCAGAAATTAGGTTGACACATAACTGAAAACTTTTAGCAGTCAGCAATCACAACTGGGACCAGCAATCCAATTTTTAAGTGAAGTGGCCGCTGAGTGAAACTGTGACTGTTCTTATGATCTGACTTCAGCTTTCGCTTGCTTTGCAGATCTGCAAAGGTTGTAACCTCAAAGATTGATCACCAAGTTATTATTTTTTTCATCACTGTTGTAATTGGGAATGGTTGCAAAATAAGGCAAGTCGCTAAATGAGAACTTGAAAGATGCTTTAAATTGCCTATGTAGATAACCTCTGAAGCTCTGAGCAAATTGCAGCAATCCTTTCTTTGAACTCATTGAACCAGACCTTCTGCAGTTAGGTGGATTAGTTCCCAGGTAAAGTAATTAAAATACACTTTCAATAAACAACTGAGAAAAACGCGAATGGAAAACTAAGGAGAGGACTTTAATGTGAAATCATGTAGGATTGCAGTCAGGAAACCGGTGTATTATTTTCAGGAAGCAATATTATGATTCTACTCTTCAACTTTAAGAATACAATTAGCTTAAAAATTATTTGATTTGCTGCTGTAAAATAGATTCCCACTGAATGTTGAAATGTTTGACACCTCAAATGACCTGGAAGGAATTTAGAGTCTGTATTGCTCTAAATTCTTGGAGACTTGGAGTAAGCAGCTGGCACTGATAAATTGCGGGTACCGGTGTCGAACAGCATTTTATTCTTTGCACAATGCTGTAGTAATGACAAGTGGCCTAGAACAGGTCTGAACAATTGAGGGTTCACTAAGGTGATTGTTGCTGATGAGATACTGAAGTTAGCCAAAATTGGAAACAGTCTTCATTAAATAGTAAAGTCGCGCAGATCAGCCAAGTCCTACTTTAGAGGCAAGATTTGTAGGTGACATTATTTGGTTCAAATTTGTGATCTGTGATTTAAAGGTGACAAGATTCAGGGATTCATTTCAAAAAGATTTGCAACTCAGTTATTTAAAAGTAATGACCATAAGCTATAATAAAGAAACACCAACTTTTCTGCAGTCCCCCCCACCTTTGGGGCACAAGGGAATGAAAATGGCAGAGATAGGAGACCATTTAGAGAATATTGACCCTGTAATGTTACAGCTAGATTCATGGTAATAATGTTCTGAAATATTTCCCTGTACTTCTTTTAAGTTAAAGATAGAAGGAATGAAGAAAGGCCAAGTTGTACAGCAAAGATTCCACAGAGAAATTGTGTTACACCAATGTCCAAAATGCCCTGCTCTAACTTTCAGAAATTGTTTTCAAATCAAACTCTTGGAAGGATGGAAGAATGACTATCCGCTGACTGTTTCCTATTCTGGGTTATTAGGAGAGAGAGAGGAGGGAGGTATATGTGTATGAAAAAGAGGGAGAAGGAGGAAGAGGAGGAGGGAGGGAGGAAGAAGTCTATTCCAATGTTTCTCAAACTTGGCAACTTGAAGATGTATGGACTTCGACTTGATTTCAAGGGCATTCTGGGAGCTGAAGTCCACACATTTGCAAGTTGCCAGGTTGAAGTCCACACATCTGCAGGTTGTATTCACTTATGCATGCATTTGCAGGACATGGGATCACATAGGGGTAGAATGAGGTAAATAGCAAAATGATATCATTATATACATCACGATGTAAAAAAGATGTTGAGACTCTAGAAAGAGTACAGAGAAGAGCAACAAAGATGATCAGGGGACTGGAGGCTAAAACATATAAGGAACGGCTGCTGGAATTGGGTATGTCTAGTTTAATGAAGAGAAGGACAAGGGGGGACATGATAGCAGTGTTCCAATATCTCAGGGGCTGCCACAAAGAAGAGGGAGTCAAGCTATTCTCCAAAGCGCCTGAAGGCAGGACAAGAAGCAACGGATGGAAACTAACCAAAGAAAGAAGCAACCTGGAACTAAGGAGAAACTTCCTGACAGTTAGAACAATTAACCAGTGGAACAACCTGCCTCCAGAAGTTGTGAATGCTCCAACACTGGAAGTTTTTAAGAAGAGACTGGACAGCCATTTGTCTGAAATGGTTTAGGCTTTCCTGCCTGAGCAGGGGGTTGTATTAGATGAGCTCCAAGGTCCCTTCCAACTTTTTTTTTTTTATTATTATTATTATTATTATTATTATTATTATTATTATTATTATTATTATTATTATTATTATTATTATTATTATTATTATTATTATTATTATTATTATTATTATTATTATTATTATAAAAACCTTCAATATGTGAATGGTGACATCACTACCCCTCCTCCTCCCAAAGTATGGAAGTTGTGGTGTGACACTGTTTTTGTCATTTTGATGACAACAAGATATTTCTGTGGATGTATGTGAATGTGTATACAGTATATCTGAAAGGTGCTATATAAGGAAATACCCTCTGTTTCTATGCAATATCTAACCTAGTAACAAGTACAATGTCTCAGACTCTTTCACACAGCGAAAAACAACCATTCATTTAGTTCCAGAGATAGACCGATAAGGAATAGAAACTTCTGTACATTTTTGGGAAGAGTGGGGTGAATGCCATTGGAATGAAAAAGGGTGGGGTGGACTGAAACTGCAGAGAAGCTGAATTCAATGAGATTATACTGCAGGTCATCGTTATATGCAGGAGGCAAAGAAAGTCAGACTTCGAACCTTTCCAAACACCAGACTGGCAGATGAATAACATCCAAACAACATAGCGGGTTTCTCCCAAGCAAGGTTTGCAGAGGGGATCAAACTCATTGGCTAGCTACCCATATCCATATGAAAGAACCATTCATACCCTGAACATCCCTTCCACCATTTTATCCATTTTGGAAAAATAGCAGCAGCCATGTTTCTGAAAAGTCAGAAAGTCCATCAAGTATCCAAATTGTCTTGAAAGTTTGATTTGAAGCCTTGGGTAATTTTAAATAATGTAAACTTACATCTCCCAGTAATTTGATCAAGACCTGTTCAAATAATTTCTTTCAAGCTTTGTTCAGTCCCATTTTGATAAAACGGGGGGAGAAAGTGAAACGGACAAATTCCCACTTCTAGGCATAGCTTTTCAAAGTTTAGTTTTCCCTGGTCCAGTGGTGGGATTCAGCCAGTTCGCACCACTTCAGCAGAACCGGTAGCTAATTTTTTGTTGCCCAGGCCCAGAACGACTTCCGGAAGTGGCATCCACACAGAGAACCGGTTGTTCATGTATTTGAATCCCGCCACTGCCCTGGTCTAAATGAATGTGGCCATATGTTTATTTCTGATGCACCTTTTCTTTGTAACTCTATGCAGACAAATACAATTCGACGATATAACTGAACGAGAATTTGGGTCATTTTTTTCTTAATTCGATAGTCTTAGTTTAAATTCCTATGTTTGTGATGCTGAATTAAAGGTTGCCACCTCTCTCTCTCTCTCTCTCTCTCTCTCTCTTTCTCTTTTTCTTTCTCTCTCTCTGTCTTTCTCTTTCTCTCTCCTCCCTTCCCAAACAGACATTTCATCTTTCATATGTACATATCACACTGGTGCAACAGAGCTCTGTCCCTGCCAGGGATGCGTCCAATGATTTTGATAGATGCAAATGGGTGAAGAATTTATACCACTCAGATTTCTGAAATAAGAGTTGCCAAAATTCACACTTTCCTTCAAAAATGCAATGAAAAAAAATAAAGTTTTAAATATTCAAATGTGGGAGGAATCAAAATTGATAGATTCATCTGTCCCCAGCTGGCAAGCAGACTTAACAGCCTGCTCCCTCCCTCCCATTTACAGAACCCCAGGTGGGCACTGAAAATATTTCCTGAGGCTCTACTTGGCTAACATTCATGGTTGGTGGGTTGTATGGTTCAACTTGATGAGTCACAAGTATTGTTAGTTTGATTTAAGTTGTACACGACTCCTTTCTACTGTAGAAAAACATCTTGCAAAGTGACTATAAATAAATGTAGAAGCACTAGGGGTTTTTTTGTTTTTTTTGCTAACACAAAGTTTTCATTTTGCATGTCATTGCATGTTTATGCATTTGAATTTTTATGGTTCTTTTATGCTGAAGCAATACCAGCTACTGATCAATGATGATATTGAATCTATTTCCTTGTTTATGTCATGGCAATGAAGGGAAGGAGAAAATCAATTCTTGGCCACAGCATAATTTACCAGGAATTAAATATTGTAGGGTTTCAAATAAACCATCCATTTTATTTGCCCTGATGGTGCCAAGCAAACGTTGCCTGCTCTCTTCTTTGGGAAACAAATTGCATTCAAAGCTACTGGATTAATGAGGCTTATAAATAAATAAGAATCTTCAATTTACTGTTAATAGAAGACCAGCTGGCATCCCACTGTTGAGCTAGAGGGGCAGGAGGTGCTGACAGAGATTGGTGATGGGCTGCTGATTCATTTTTCATTTGCCTGTTAGCTGCTGCTGGCACCACCATGGCTTCTGTTGCATGAAGAACGTCCATCCCCAATGCAGAGTTCTCCTCCTGAATGTTAGTTATCACACTGGCAAACAGAGAAATAAGTATTCTGAGGATTAGTATGCAGCATTTAGGCTCTCTGTATCTCTCTTCCACTCAAAAGAAGGAAGGATTTGATAACCTATCTTAATCTCATTTAACACAACTAGCCGTCAGAAGACATGATGAAAACCCCTTAATTTCACAACACATGGACAAACTTAACCATAGTTTCAGCTGGGAAACTGGGAGCAACCTAGAACAAGCCAACTCCAAAAGTGCCAGAGAATCCCTGGAAGTGTGACACTCAGACAAATTGGCTATCAACAGGTACACAGGGATAAACAACATCTACATGCCAAAATTGGTGATGGGCTGACCAAAGCACCTCCTCACCAGCAATCAACACCAGTGTGATCAGAGATCAATGCCAAGGTTAACATTAGATCAACAATCAAGAACTAAACAATAGTCCATTCAAGTAACTATCAATGCAGGCAACAAACTAACAGAAACAACAGCCTAATTAAGAAACCACCAAGTACACTCCCACCAAAATTGACAGGGCAAGTCCAGGGGTGTCAAACTGCCGGCCCGTGAGCTGGTTGCATCATATGGAGGCTGCGCCCACCCCAGCTCCGGCAATGCAAAAAAAGTCGTGATACGTGACATGTCACATGACGCGGCGAGTTTGACACCCGTGCACTAGTCTATAAAAATAAGAGCAAACTCCACTCCCTTCTAGAATGATAATGTTACCTAGTTTGGTAAGAGCTGCAAGAAAATCACCAAGCTCAGAGAGCACTAAGGACTTCACTATTTTAATCTTATAAGAATTTTGTGGGAAATTGAAATCTAGAGGCAAAAGTCACACATTTCTCCTAAGTTAAACAAGATGTGGGAATTTTTATATTTGCTGCAGCTTTCATGGATGGCCCACCAGTATGTTTGTTTGAGACTGCAAATCTAGAAAAGGATGTTATGGAAAAACCAAATTATATACATACATATTATCTATTATGGATCAAAAAAGGGAAAAAAATGGACCCAGGAAATTACAGACCTATCAGCCTGACCTCAATACCTGGGAAGATTCTGGAAAAGATAATCAAACAACGAATCAGCAAACACCTAGAGGCAAACAAAATCACTACTAAAAGCCAACATGGGTTTGTCAAAAACAGATCATGCCAGACAAACCTTATTGCATTCTTTGACCAAGTGACAAAATTAGTGGATCAGAGGAATGCTGTGGATATAATTTACTTGGACTTCAGTAAGGCATTTGATAAAGTAGATCACAACCTACTACTTGATAAGATAGAAAAATGTGGTTAGACAGCATCACCACCAGATGGATTCGTAGCTGGCTGACCGGCCGTACTCAGCGTGTGGTCCTCAATGGAACCGCATCTACATGGAGGGAAGTGTGCAGTGGGGTGCCCCAGGGCTCTGTTCTGGGCCAGTGCTCTTCAACATCTTCATCAACGATTTGGACGAGGGGATAGATGGGGAACTCATCAAATTTGCGGATGACACCAAGCTGGCAGGAATAGCCAACACTCCAGAAGACAGGCTTAAGATACAGGAGGACTGGACAGACTTGAACATTGGGCGCTATCTAACAAAATGAAATTCAATGGTGAAAAAAGTAAGTTCTACATTTAGGCAAGAAAACCAAATGTACAGGTATAGTATAGGGGTACCTTGCTCAATAGTAGTAACTGTGAGAGGGATCTCGGAGTCTAGTGGACAATCACTTAAATATGAGCCAGCAGTGTGCTGCAGCTGCCAAAAAAGCCAACACAGTGCTGGCTGCATTAACAGAGGGATAGAATCAAGATCACGTGAAGTATTAATACCACTTTACAATGCCTTGGTAAGGCCACACTTGGAATACTGCATCCAGTTTTGGTCACCACGATGTAAAAGATGTTGAGACTCTAGAAAGAGTGCAGAGAAGGGCAACAAAGATGATTAGGGGACTGGAGGCTAAAGCATATCAAGAACGTTTGCTGGAATTGGGTATGTCTAGTTTAATGAAAAGAAGGACTAGGGGGGACATGATAGCAGTATTCCAATATCTCAGGGGCTGCCACAAAGAAGAGGAGTCAAGCTATTCTCCAAGGCGCCTGAGGGCAGGACAAGAAGTAATGGATGGAAACTAGTCAAGGAAAGAAGCAACCTGGAACTGAGGAGAAACTTCCTGACAGTTAGAACAATTAACCAGTGGAACAACCTGCCTCCAGAAGCGGTGAATGCTCCAACACTGGAAGTTTTTAAGAAGAGACTGGACAGCCATTTGTCTGAAATGGTATAGGGTTTCCTGCCTGAGCAGGGGGTTGGACTCGATGACCTCCAAGGTCCCTTCCAACTTTATTATTATTATTATTATTAGATCATGAGTTCTGTAAAGTTTAATTTTTCTAAATTGTACTCTTGAAGTTCTGCTAAACATTGCTGCATTGTCTGCTAGATAATGATGAGGATGATTTTACTAATTATAGGTGACTACATATTTATAGCTCTTTGGCTTGGTAATATGCATAAAAGACTTCCAAATAAAAGATGATCTGCTGCATTTCACCTGTGAGGCTGGGATCAAATGGAAGTATATGGACTTTTTCTATACCAAAGGAACATCACTGGAATTCTTTCTGAAGCACCATAGTGATATTAATTTATTAACTTTTTTCTTCCTTTCATTGGATCAGAGGGCACAGACTTCACTGGTGATCATAAATCTATGCAATGATCACATCCAAGTCTTCCAAGTTTTAGTCAGGTAGTGTGAAGGAGTATAGACTTGATTTTGGAAACTGAATGAGTGAATCATAAAGGGGAGACTTTCAGAAAATATTATTTAGTTCATAGATGAGTAAGAAACTCGAAATAACCCCACCTTGACTGTGTGTGATATAAAATGAAGCAGAGAGGAACTCTGAAAGACTTTCAAGATTGAGGTCAGACTTTCGAGGTAGACTAAGTTAAGAAATTGGCAGGGCAAGAATCCCAGGAATGCTTGATTACTGTAGAGTAGAATTACAGAACTTAAAAGTATTTGTTGATTTTAAAAAAACCCATTGAGCTTATTAATATAACATATGTTAAATTGATTACATCTATATTTAAGATTCTTTCCAAAATAATAATGTACAATAATAACATACAATAAGTCATTGTATGATTGCTCATCTGCCAGTGATTAGTCATCAGACTGGGTTAGGATTAGTCTAAAAATGCTCTCTCACCTCAGAATGAAATTTATTGCAAATGAAATTATTTTGAGTGGTATGATATACCCATCCATTAGCACCCCTTATGATCAGACAAGTGGAGGAGTATATAAAGATGAATTTCATGTGCTCTTGGGAAATACCGTGCTATGTTTTTGGGAAACATCACAGAGAACTGTGTGGTTATTCTATAAAAGGGCAGGTGCCACACCTAAGAAAAATATTGTATACAAATAATTTTTTTTACAGATTTATACAACGGGAGCAGATCCTGTGGCAAGTGTAAATATGGAAATGTAGAAATAATGAGTGGAATTTAAATAGAATATATCTTGACAGAGTGATGACAAATATGGCTGCTCCCTCTCCAGGCTTTAAATGTAGATGGGAAAACCTGAAGTATCTCCCTCTTCTTAAGCTTCAAAGTGCTTTTGAACTAGACAGTGCTTCAAAAAGAGGACTCTTTCAAATAGAGACCCTTTAACAAATGACTTTCTCTAGTTAAGTAGGGGACTGGGCTACTCTACACAGAGGCATATTTATGCTATGGGAAAGATCTGGTTTACTTCCATCTGATAGTCTGGTATTGTCAGGTGCAAGCAACCAGAATAACTCTGGGATTAGGCCAAAGTAACTCCTTTATTGCAGGATCCAATCTGGGTCAGTCATTGGGACCAGAGGTTTAGTCTTCTAAGCTTTCAGACTCGTTCTGGAGCCCATCCATGAGGAACTTCTCTCTAATGAAATTCTGTTAGAGTTCTAAGATGAAAGAAGATGAAAAATAATATAAATTAGATTTCAACTGATTGGTTTATTCAAGAGTATCTAAACAAGGATTTGATCACTTTTGATCAAAGATTTTTGTTCTAAGTCAACTCTGAACAGTGTTAAGCCAACACTTAAAGCAACTATGCTTGAAGTAAAATACAAGTTATTTTTACTTATGTTTACCTGTTATATGCTTGCTTATATCTGATATCTTCTGTGCAGGAGTATTTACTTCACTAAGCCCTCATTTGCTGAGAGGGTATGGATGTTTCATTCCTAATCTTTCACACTGCATGATGGAGAGATGAAGATGAATAGGAATAGAAGAGAGTTTTGCCCTTTAAGCAGATTGTCCAAATTAATACAAATATTCACAGAAGCAAAAAAACAGTGGCTCGTCCAAGAACTGAAGAAGCTTCTTGGATGAGAAGGGAAACTTCTTCAAGGAAAACAAGAAAGTCCAGTTGCCTTTTGAAAAAGCACCTTTGGGACAACCATGACCTGGATGACAGAATTTCCATACACAGTGGCCCATTCAGTGGAGGCTGAGGATATGGTGGGGAGGATCAGTTCTGGCTTCATTGATGAAGTCAGATGTCTTCAGTCCTTTTGATAGGTTTGAATTATTTACTGTGAATAACACCAGTCTATTTCTCAGTCTGATTTGAGAAATAGAATATGTTTTTCTCCCCCAAATCTGATACTGCATCCACTGTATTTAGCAATGAGATAGCTAACTGCAATCAAGTTTGATTAAACCCATTGGCCTTTATTTCTCAGCAGGCTTAGAGTTCTCAGAAAGATCTATGCCTTCATGTGACTATGGGCTATTCCCATTTAGCCATGCTGCCTAAACGTGGCAACAGATTCATTTATTTCTATTGGTAAAACAGTTAAAAGCTTGTAAAAAGGTGAAAATTGTTGTAGATCCATCTGCTGACTAATGGCAGGCCTGTAAAAAGTAATAAAAAAGAAGAAGCAGCCAGATTAATTAAGAATAGCTGAACACCCCCCCCCCCAAAAAAAAAAAAAATGTGACACTTTGGCATCCAGTGGTTTGGAGTGGTCATCTCTCCAAAAAGCACAAGAGGAAGAAACTTGGCAAAACTGCATGAAAATGTGTACAGAACAAAAGCTTCAAGTTTACTTGAAAAGGATGCAGATTATATAAAAGGTAGAAGTAAAGGAATCCCTGCAGATTTTACTCTGCTAGTTGTTGCCGACTATAGGGGGTGGTGCTCATCTCCATTTCAAAGCTACTGAGCCAGCACTGTCTTAAGACATTTCTGCGGTCATGTGGCCAGCATGATGTCAGGGAGTGCTGTTAGCTTCCCACCAACATGGTACCTATTTATCTACTCGTATTTGCATGCTTTCGAACTGCTAGATGTAGGGCAAGCGCTCACCCCATTAAGTGATGCTTGGGTCTCAAACCTGGGCTGCCGGTTTCTAGCCGAGAAGCCCAGCATCTTAACCGCTGTGCCACCATGCCACCATGGAGATTATATAGAAGGAAATAAATCAGTGGTGGGATTCAGCCGGTAACTAAATTTACCTGAATTCAGAGAACCGGCTGGCTTCTGCAAGTCCAGTCTAGGCCTCAGAGGCCTAGAATGGCCCACCGGAAGTACATGGATACCACTTCCGGAAATCTGTTCTAGACATCGGAGACCTGGAGGAGGCCTCCCAGGCCTAGAACGGCCCACCGGAAGTGCATGATGTCACTTCCGGAAGTCCGTTCTAGCCATCAGAGGCCCAGGCCTGTATCACATAATAGAACCAGTTGTTCAGGTATCTGAATCCCACCATTGAAATAAATTCATTGTTCAATGCTCATATAGATCCTGCTTCCTTTGGATAGTATCTTCATATTAAGGCAGGGAAAATATGTTCAGGTGACATATTTTCATCTATAGGCAATAAGAAGCTCTGCAGTTCTTGAGTCAGTACAAGCAGAGTACCATATGTTTCTGAATGTTTTTTTATGCAATTCTCAACAAAATTTTAATATAAATTTTCTGTGTACACACATATATTATAGCAAATGCATGCAAACTGTGCATATTCATGATAATAAAGAACTATAACTAGCATTAAGGCATGTATTTAATAAATTTGTGTACACAAAGGTATTCCTTGGACAAACTTGTAAAGATGTATGTATTAGGAAAAATATGTAAATACGTATGAATTTTCCTGATTTTTAAATCATACTGATACATAAAATAGGGTTTGAAAAATTTAAATATATTCCTGACTTTGGGGTTCATATGTACAATGAAAATAGTCCATTTAATGTACATGGCATTCCAAACATTTATTTTATTGAAATATGTCATGATAAAAAAAACCATGCATAGTGAAAATACTATTCTTTTTTCCTCCCTTTGAACAGGGGATAGTTTAAGTGCAGTTTGCTTCATTGGTCTTATCAGTCATTTTAATTGTATCTTCTCCACAAGCTGGACATTTGATCAGCAGAGGGTACAATTTACAAACATCAATAAATAAATTCAGAATACAGAAAAACAGAATAACCCTTCCCCATTCCTGTTACTTGAATTGTGCTATCTCTGATTAAATTACTTTGCCTGTCCCAGGTACATAACATGTGGACGAGTGGTGATCTGTTTATATTGTTTTTAAATTAATTTTTAAGTTTTACAAAGTAAAAACTATACAAATTAAAAACAACAACAAAATGTAGTAAAAAAGAAATAGGAAAGTAATGAAAGAAAAGAGACAAAGAAAGATAGAAAAACAAAAACAAATAAAGAAGTAGCATCCAATCTTCTTTACAGTAGTTATAAATGCATTTGTATTTTGTCCTTTCTCTCTAAGGTTATATCATGTCTCCCTTCTCTCCATATTCTACCCTTTCTAATCATCAAACCCATAAATCACAAGTTCAATTTCTTTCCATTTTCAGTAAAAAGTTCATAAAGGGCTTCCAGTCACTGACAAATATAGTTATTGTCTTTGTTCTAATTAAAAACATCCATTTTGCATCTCCGGCAACATTTTCTCATCTTCACCAACCATTTCTCTATTGTGGGTATTTCACAAGGAGTGTAAAGAATGATGATTAGTTATGAAAAACAATTTATGTAGGAAGATTCTGTTCTCTTCCCTTTTGGAGCAGAAACATGAACTTGTACCATGAATTTGGTCATGAATTTGGTCATCCAAAGTGAAACATTTTAGAAGAATAGAATAGAAAAGAATAGAATAGAACAGAACAATAACTTTATTGTCACTTTAAATGTACACTAATCGGCATAAAAATGAAATTTCATTGCATACAGCTCTCAAAGGGTCACCACCTCCAATATTCACTACATAAATGTGACAAAAATAAATAAATACAGAATTATACATATACCCACATATATTATATGACACAGAGAAACAACACAGTCTAGTTCAGATTATGTATACATGTGCATGGCGAGAAAAACAAATCTTGCGAGTTTACCAGACAGATGGCATAGGAATAAATCTATTACAGAATTGGGTAGTCCTTCTAGAAATACTTTGAAACCTCCTCCCAGAGGGGAACAACAGAAACAGACTGTAAAGTGGGTGTGTGGGGTCTCTAACAATGCTTTGAGCTCTAAGCACATAGCGCTTATAAGCAGCATCCTGAATACCAGGCAGCGAGCTTTGTATTTTTTCTTTGTAAGAACAGGATGAATATAATTGAGTGGGGAATGGCAAATAATGGTTTGGAGCGAAGAAGGGTGTCCTGACTTACCGGTGTTGCATTTTCCCATCTATTCCTTAGAATTTTAATTTGGATGGGATTTCTTTCAGTTCCACTCAGCTTATTGGGTTGCAGTTGGTGGAAAATTTGGGCATCCCAGCTGTTATGTATTTGTTAACCAGAAAATAAAGCCTGGTTATAGTTTGTTGCTGACTAGGATGAAAGAATAGGGGTGAGGGTCATATTTGGATGCTCACAGTTTGCACTCAGTGAGTGCGCAGGTTGAGACTGGTGAACAAAAACCTCTTTCCTACTATCATGGAACAACCGTATTAAAATGGTCCAGCTTTCAGAACAAGAAGACTGGACAAGACCATATCGAAGCAGACATGCTCCTGTAGGATATCACCTATTAAGATAGTGGATACTTTCTCTCATAAGAGGTATTGACATTTGAGGCACACCAGCTTAAAAAAAAAAGACATGTGCCATTGTACTCATTACGATAACCAACCAGAGAAAGGCTGCAAATGAAGTAAGCTTGGAATTGCAAGCAAGTAGGGCAGTACCAAGAAACAACTGACGTGAAGGAAGAATGTGCTTTAACAAAGGTAAAGTAAAAGATAAAGGAGTTCCTGTGGATTTTACTCTGCTAGTCAAATGTAAATATACCGACAAAGAATTAAAGGGAGACTAGTATATCCCTTTAATTCTTTATCAGTAAATTTAAATAGTTGGTTGCAGAAGCGACTGTCTGTGAAGGCTCCTAGATTGGGGCTGAAAGGTGAAAGCGGAAGCAGTATGCTCCGTCCCATATTTCGGTAGACCAGGTTGCCCTGATAGACCGGTCTCACCAGAAAACACCTACTCTGCTAGTCATTGCCAACTATAGGGGGTGGTGCTCATCTTTGCCTTAAGGCCATTGAACCGGTGCTGTCTGAAGACATTTCTGCAGTCATGTGACCAGCCTGAATCATCACTGTACTAATGGTTGTAAGTGAAGGACTACCTGTACTACCTATGATCTGTTTTCAAATTGTTATAGGCAAAACACATTCATATATATTGTGACTTAATGCGATGAAATATCTAGAGTATTGCATTTTGGCAGAATATTATGGCAAGTTCAACACTGGTTACTAACATCTTGCTGGACCATTACCCTATATAGGCTCTTCCTGTAAAGAAGTACATGGTGTTCCAAAAAAGCAAGTATGGATTCCCTGTATCCCACTTGTCTTTTAATCCAATTATTCCAGTGTGGAAAAATATTTCCAGTCAGAAACAGTAGTGTTAAACAGACTTGATTAAGCTTCTAAGAAAGGAGACATCCATCATTGTGATCTATCAACACTTGAGGTATTGGCATTGTGGGAGAGGTATTGGCTTTGTGGGAGCTTGGAACAAAGTTTGGCAAGGAGGATCCATGCTGTGGGTGTCAGAAAAGATGCCATACATCAGCAAAATAATATTCACCAGCTGGCATCTCATAAGTGGCATTTTAATTAAAACATTTTTAAAAGTTCATGGCCAATAATCGCATGATGTGTTTCCCCTTAAGAATTATTATTGAGTTTGGTATTACCCTCAAAAAAACTTGCCAAAGAAACTGGAATAATGATTTTCCATAGGGACTTGTTCAATCTTGTGTACATATTTGCTAAACTTTTAGAAGTATAGATTGCAATGGAGTTATGTCTGGTATTATTGTCTTTGGATTGTAGTACAACCAGTTTTGAAACTTTCATATTGTCATTTTTTTTAATTGTATGAATGTATTTGCAGTGATAAGCCATGGCCTCAGTATATCCTATTTTGGTCAATAATGTCAAGGGATGGGCCAGATCTCCAACTCTAAGTGGATTTGATGGTGGAATTCCTGGTTAATTGGACCAAGATTGAACAAATAGCCCTTAACTGCTTTAAGCTTTGATGTCCAGGCATCGTGGTTCCAATATACATAACAGACTAATATAATTATGTTGTCTCTGTGCTGTGAAGTCTGTTTTTTCACATACACATTGAAGTTAAGCAGGACTCTAGCTGTTATGAGTTGATCACCAAAGTGTGTTTTTGTAGATAGAACAGAAAGCCTGAGGCTAACAAATAATCTTATTATTGCTGCTATGACCACAAGATCTATAGAACAAGCATACATATATAATGATCCTAATGACTGTTCTGCAAGCCATGGTTGGGCAGTTGTTTTGTCATGTGATCACTGAGTATTTTTTTCAAGCAACAGTGCTATTTCCACACTCTACTGTTTTTTAAAAATAGCTGTATCTCCAGCTTACACCCAGATCATCAGCATTGTTCAATGAGTCATCTAGAGTTATGCACATTCTAGTTAAACTGTTAAGGCTGTCTTCTAATTACACATTAGCATTATCCGAGATTGTTTGTTAGTGTTCCTCATTAGCCTAGAGATTGCTTTGTAATTCTCCCCTGATCTCCACCACAGTACTTTCTGAATTTGCTATTAGTATTCTTTCTTTTCCTTTCCTGTCATGCTCCATGCAGAAACGAGGTGCAATCAGTATCAGTTATGCTTGTTCAAATGATCTGTCACCAGCTCATCTGATGGGGGTGTTCTCTTAAATACTATGTGAACCAAGCAGTGCCATGCCAAATATGGACCAAAGCATCAAGGCTCAAGGGCATAATAGAAAGTATACTATAAAAGAAAAGTTTGAGTTTGCTCAAGTGGCTGCTTAGATCAGAAGAGTACATGGGTATCAGCTGGCTGTAGAAAGTGAGTTTGATATTTTCTGCCAAATAAAATTTAACCTGGAGACAAACTGTAAACTAAAAGAGTAGATTTGTAATTCAGAAGAGCTAAAGTATATGTGCTGTTTTACATTTTTATGTCCCTGGTTACTTACCCACAAAATGGATGGATGGACAGAAAGATAGTTAGATAGCTTCACTTAGCAGTTTAGTAATTTAGAATTCCATTCACAAAGCAGTTTTACAATTTAGTAAATTAGTCTTAAGCATTTAATTGTTTTAGTGTTTTACTTATATTTATAGTGTATTCTATATTTGAGTGTGATTCATTTATTGCTATCAGTCATCTAGTACACGTTTATGTACTGTAACCTGAGCTTATTGTATAAAATGCTGGTCAGTGATTGTAATAAAGATGTATCAAAAGTTGTGGCCAGGTAACTGAGGGCCATTACTGGATAAGACAATACAGGAAATCTCATGTCAAGAGAAAAGATCATTCATGTGGCAGATAATCTGTACAATGGTTATGTTCTTTAAGAAACCAATTTCAGGGTAATGAGAAGTATAATCTCATTACCATTATTACCATTATTAAGTAGTAATCCTTGCCTGCCAGAGTAAACAAATCAATACCCACTTTGTACCGAGCTTCTAGGGTGTCTTTATCAATCCACTTAGGTTCTTTGTTATTCCTAGACCAGTATGTCTGAGAGGCTGAAGAATTGATATTAATAGAAATATCCCACCTTTATAAAAAAAATTACTTAGCCTAGCAATTATATTTTTCTAGGTAGAACTGGAACTCAAAGACTTCTGGTTTTTAGCTTGATGCTTTAACCCCTGCACCAAATTGGCTCTCTCAAGTTTACATTACTTCACAATAAGGTAGACTTGAGAAAGCCAGTTCTTTGTAAGCATTTTTTAAGCTTCTACTTGCTGTCAACCCTTGAGAACTAGAATGATTTGGTAGCCAATAATGTACTTGCCCAGTGCGCACAGAAGGATCAGTCCCTAAAATCTTTGAACATCTTAGTGGTGTTCAAAGGGCGGCATATTTGATATTGTCTACATTTCTTTTGACTCAATGTAGATCCCAGTCAGACATTTCTGATTTTTATCTTCCAAATAGGTGAGTTCATGACCTTGGCATTTAGATTTTTGTCTGTTGGATTTCAGGTCAGCTATTTTAGTCCATTCCTACAAATGCCCAACATGGTCTTCCTTAGAGCAGCCCTACATCAAGATGCCATCAGTATACCAGGAACCCCATAAAATATTTCATATGCTGTCCTATTAAAGACTTCTGGGATGATTTTAAACAGTAACTCCCATAAAGTATGTTAAAAATACTCTGAACATTTTTTTTCTGATGGTAACTGCTAAAATCCAAACAAGGATCCAAAATTTAAAAATATATATTTTGCTCCAGTAATTTCATTAAAGATGTCCTCCTAGGCAAGCAATGAAAAATGTTCTTTTGTTGAATATGGGTCAAATAATTGACTGAAATCCTGAATTCTGTCTTATTGAGGAGACCATTTATTGAACAGAGTTCAGCTCACAGAACATCCTACCCTAAAGGCGGACAGGGGTAGGTTCCACTGTTTCCCCTTCCCCACAAATCTACTGTGTTAAACCTTTCCTTCAGTTCATATTAAAGTCTTCACATTTGTTCTGAGTGTCTTGGGAATTATAATAAGGCAGGTAGAAGACTTGGAATCAAGTCCCTGTCAGGATCTTCCTTCCCTATTGGTTTGACCTTGGGTCAAACAACTTAATCAGAATCAAGGACTGAGCCAACTACACCCAATCAAAGATGCCTCAAGAAAGTTTTATGTTTGCCTATAAGAATGTACATAAGATGAATGAAAAGATAGAGCCGTGGAAGACAGTGAGCTGCCAGATGTCCCCTGAAGGGCTTGCTTCATTTAATTCCTATATAACACTCTGACAGTAATGATGTATCACTTAGTACTTTAAAAGATTCTTCAAACAGGGCAGAAAAGCGATGAGCAATTCTTTTGACCCTGGCACCCAGAATAATCATGATTATCTGCACTATTTAACCTCCAAAGAATTGAACACTGTTCATGGTCTATTACTTCAACAATGATGGTTGATAATCTATACCTGCAAGTCACTGAAGGTCATTCAGCCTTACATCACTTCCAGTGCAGTTGGTTCTCCTTTACCCCAGTCATGCTGTCAGCCCTCCAGCTCTGTTGACCCTACCCTTCTTGCAAGTCTTGGCCAAACTATGAAAATCAATTTCACTTTATAACTTGGGTGTAGAAAGATATAAATAAATCGATTGCTTGGCTTGAATGATTAGTCTGAAGGCTGTCATGTACTGGGCTCCTGTGCCAAGGAGAAAAGGGAAGAAAATCAGAGTATCCTCCAAAATACTAGTATTATGGTTTTCGGAAGTCAGTGAGATGGGTTCAAGATAGCAAATTTCAGCACATTTAACTAGATGGAAACAATTCAGTAAAAACCAGTGTAATTTAGTCCCAAGGTAAAATAGCACCTAATGGGACATTTACATGTAATTTGCTTCTTTGCTTCAGACAAGTCCAGACTTGTCGTCCAACTCAATGGGAGACATCCCATGATGGAAGAAATGACTAGTCATCGGTGATCCCTGCAGTGATCACTAAAATTTATGAAATGTATTAGATAGTTGTGATAATGCAGACTAGACTACAAACCAGAAGTTTCATGGGTCTGTTAAAGTTTTAAAGCAGATCCTTTACATATTTAAATAAAAGCAGGAATCAATAAACAATTATTTATTATGTTACTCTAGCTTTTTCTGGATTTCCCTATTTAATCATGAATTAATTTTTATTATATATTAGGCAATGACATAATTGATGTTCATAAGGCAAGATAAAATAAAGCATGCTGAAAACTGTAATTTATAAAAAAAACAATATAAAGGTAACAGTTCAAAGAGGTTTATTTCATTGTTATAACACAAAATGAGCCTTCCTGTTTTATGGTTTAATTCAAATATATTAACTAGAGGTAAAGTAAATTTTGGAGCAGGCCATCTTATTAGGGCACAACCATCTACAAATTTTGTTTTGGAATGTGATATTTTAGGATGTAAAAATTAAAAAAGAGTTATATAAATTAAGTTTTTGCAGAAATATGGTATTGGTTTTGGAAGAATCTTTAAAGGGAAAAAATGAAGGGACATTTTATTATGTATAGTGAATATATTAAAAGGCAAAACATGGATACAAATAAATTCAGAAGATGCTAAAGACTAATGTACAATTAAAACCAGAGATTCTTCTTTTGGGAATAATGGACAGACAGCTAATAAAAAAACCATGAAACTTTGTTTTTATATATGACAACTGTGGTGAGAATAGTATATGCTCAAACTAGACAAGTTCAACATTCGCCAATAGAGGAATGGTTGGTGAAGATGATGGAATTTACAAAGATGGCTAAGTTGATTAGACAATTTGCATGAAACAAAAAAAAAATGCAATTGTGATTTGTGGTTTTGATGATTAGGGATGAATTAGATAATAGAAAAAAAACCCAAGCTTTTTTTGTAACCATAGAATAAGATATAACTTTATAATCATATTTATTGGAAGCTGCTTTCTATTTCTTAGTATCTTTTCTTTCTGCATTTTGGTTTTCTTTTTCTTTTATCTCTTTTTGGTTCTCTGAGTTCTTTTTATTGTGTTAGTTTTTATGATCTTTTAAAAACTTTTAATAAAAAATATCTGAAAAGGAGTGTGATGTTGTAAGTTGGCAAATATTAACTCCAAATTTTAACATAATCTCTTCATTACACATGATAGAGAAAACTATGAAAGTAGAAACATTAGACACTGGAAATGTTCCCCAGGTTAGATTCGGAAATCTGTTCAAAAGTAAGAACTTCCTGTGGACTTCCAGAAGGGCAAATGTAGGATCTACACAATTCCATTATCTCATTTCCCTCAATCATTGATTGTAATCATATGTCGCATCTCTAGACATTTAAGCTTCATTTCCATTTCCTAAATAAGGTAACTTTTGAACTTTACATTGGTATTAGAAGTAGATGAAAATGGAAGGAATACATGTGTGAATTTTGGAGAAGATTCCAGGCCTCAAAGAATAAAAAAAAATAATGGCAAATTATTTTCAGGAAGCCATGTGTACTACATCTGTTATTATTACCATTATTTTAACTTCCTGTTGCAACCAATGGATTAGCACGTATTTGGTCTGAATAAAGCAGACCTTGCACTTACAGAACACTTGGAGACAAAGGTAAATTAGAGAAAAATATGAAAAGAAAGCAGCTCTGCAGTAGAAGAGATTATCTGTATGTTGAAACTTCTGGAACTTAAAAAGCCACTGCTGGTCAGTATATATTATATTGTATAATTGGCAAGATGGAAAAATGTCCTGCTGTCTATCTGGCAATATCCTAGTTTCCTATGCACGCATGTATATCTATTTATTCCGAGAACTACAGGGTTTTGTCAAAGGCTTCACAAAGCAGTTGGTGTTTGGGACATGGTAGCTAAAGAAAGGGGAATCAGAACACCAGAATCTTGGTCAACGATGACCAAGTGCTATATAATTATGCAACTTCTTCTACCATTCTTGTAAATATTTTAGCTCAGCCTGGATCTAAGACACCTCGCCACAGCCGACTCACCACGGCTAATTCACCACAGCCAACTTGCCGCAGGACATTTCAACACTATATTAATTGTTTCATTCAGTTACTTTTATTATTGGTGACCATATTTTCATCAAAATTATTGTAACTCTTGTATTTCTGGATTTACTTTCTTTCTTTTATTATTATTGGATGTGGTTCCATTGAAATTATTCTTTTGTATTTGTTCAATTGTCCTGCAGTGAAGTTACCATAGTGAGTTGGCCCTGGCAAGTTAGCTGTGGCAAATTGGCCGTAGTAAGTTGGTCGTAGTGAATTGACCATGGCAAGTTGTCCCATCCTGGCTCAGACCAATTCATTCAATTTCTTTATCCGTTGTAATTGTGTCAAATTGTAACCAAGAGAAATTCTTGTATGGGCATCACTTAACTAATTCTCCACCAGTAAGAGGAATTTGCATTCCTCACAGTTTGCACTAATTTGGTTTCTCTCTGATATTTCTTTTGTTTGATTATCATGGAATAATTGTTTCAAAGACACTGTCAGTCAGACAGCTATCAATGAAAGAAATCAAAAAAAGAAGAAGAGATGAAATCAATAGGAACTAATGACAATTTGTAAACCAACAGACAATAGAGAAGAAAACCTGAGCCATATGATGAACAAGAAAGATCCATTAATAGAAAACACAAACACCTGCTTAGGAATTAATAGCATCTACTGTACTAAGATTTCAAAAAAAGTGAGATTGTTTTTGATCCTTCTATGTGGTTGCAGGCTTTCTCCCCCAAATAAAATTAATGTTAGGTTTGCAACATCCCACATTGTCCTGTCCTTGCTTCCTCCAAGATGAAACCAATGAAAAAACATCAAAAACAGAGGTAGCTAGCATTTCACTCCCATCCATATTCTTAATTTTGCCATGTTGGGTTTTGATTTGGAGAGGAGCCATTGTTGAAGGATGGGAGTGGCAAGACACTCCACTGTTTCTTAGGGAAGCATGGGAGATGGTCTGAATTTCTCCCTCTGACCAGAAATTAAGACATTGGGGCATCTTGTCTTCCCCTGCCTTCTTTGGGAGAATGCCTTGGTTTCTGGCAAGAGAGAGTATCTTAAAGGCAGGATGAAGAAAGAGTTCCCACTAATGGAAAGCTTCTCATTCTGCAGCTCCAGGGGAAATGCCACAAAAGTGTTTTCACTGAAGCAAAGTTAATTAATCTTAGCTTTCTAAAATAGCCAGAAGCCCTCATTTTTATGGAGTCACATAGATGTGGTGCTGATGTCAATATGTTATATCCACTGCATATAAAAATGGCAACCATTTGAACTAGGAAAGGTATCAAATTTGGCTTTGGATCTTTTGTTTTTTAAGAGACACTTGTGGATTATCACCAAAAAATGAGTACATAGTCAGCTTAAATTCAAATGGAGCAATGGTTTGAGAAAAGGCCAGATATAGTTTCTCCCTTTGCTGCATCCTCACCAAATTGAGTCCTGAAAACTCACACATTTTAAGGCATCCTGGTGGTTAATGCAGTTAAAAATGCCAGTAAAATAAGAGCCAGTGAGGCAGTGGTGGGATTCAAATACGCAAACAACCGGTTCTCTGTGTGGATGCCACTTCCGGAAGTCCATTCTGGGCCTGGGCAACAAAAAATTAGCTACCGGTTCTGCCGAACTGGTGCGAACTGGCTGAATCCCACCACTGCAGTGAGGCTAGTGT
The DNA here is from genome assembly GCA_023970755.1 of Azemiops feae. NCBI lineage: Eukaryota > Metazoa > Chordata > Lepidosauria > Squamata > Viperidae > Azemiops > Azemiops feae. Next base: position 3,033,507 of record JALGBA010000683.1, read on the forward strand.
TGAAGTAGGTGCTGAACTAGAGACCTAGGTTGAAAACCATCATCAACCATGGAGCTTCATTGGGTGATTTGGGCTCAGTCATGGGAAGATAATCACAGCAACAAATCTGGGCAAGGAATTAGGATTCAAATTCTTGGTGAACATCTGGAGGCACCAAAATAATGAATAATAATTTCCTAGACTCGTATGAAAGGTTTTGTGGCCTGGAAAGAGGGAGTAAGAATCTTTTGAGCCCGCTTTTAATGGACTCTCCAGACCAAGATTGCGGGCTTTGATGTTAGTGAACTTGTTAGGTTGCCTTGTCCTTCCAACTGAGGATGAATCAGACTTGTTCATCATCATACAGATGGTCATGATGCTTATAAAGTTATTTCTGCCCTAGACAACGTCCCTACACCATTAAGAATAATTTCAGATCCTTCTGCATGTAGTAAATGTGTTAAAACGGTATTGCTATTTTCTTAATGATCACCCTCCTCTCTGGGGCCCAATATGCGAAATGCAGCTTGCTTGGAATATTCAGGAAACTTTACAAAATATGACAGGGCTGAATTGGTCCGGCTCTCTGTTACTCAGTGATTACTTCATTGTTTCTATCAAGATGATAAACAGAGCTGATGAATAGAAAAAGTCTATTTGCTAGATAAATGTAATTCTAAAATAATAAGTGAGCTTACTGTACTTGTATTTATTTGCTAGGGATTCTTGGTACCTTAAATCAAAGTTCTAACTGCTGTTGGTAACATAATTATCAGCACACAGATCTGTTAGTGATTTTTAAGATGCCATGATGATGCATGCTTAAGCTTTCCTTCCTGGTGCCCGAAAAGATGAACATCTTGAGTGAAATCTTGAAGAATAGGAAGCAAGCAACAAGAAAGGAAATAAAATCTTTCGTACTTCTGACATACCACATGGTGTTTTGAAGCTGCTAAATAACAGGAACAAAATAACAAAAATAACATTTATTTATCTGTAAATAAGGATTGGCTTTTATGTGGAGAATACATAATTGGCAATGATAGTCCCAAAGGTGCTTTATCAAGAGTTTAAGTTCAGAACTGAAGAAGCTTCTTGGATGAAAAGAAAAACATTTTCAAGGAAAAACAAAAAAAGTCCTGTTGTCTCTTGAAAAAGCACCTTTGGAACAACCATGACCTGGATGACTGAAAGCCTCAATAGACATTCGCAATGATAGTATTGAGACCGAATGAAAATTTCAAACTAGCTCTGCTTTATAAATATATCTATATCTGTCATAAGCAGATAGAATGTATGATATTTTTGATCTCTGCTAAAATACAGGTGCATATGCCATATACAGTATCATGGCAGGCTATATTATGTAAGCATGCAGAGCATGTGTGATTCAGTTAAAATATATATATTTGATGTTTCTTATGGAAGGGACACATAGAAATCCTTGTAAAGTGCATGAGTAATTATATTTTACATTAAAAAAAAAAGTGATTAAAAGTGTCTACATGACAGTAGACTTGCTGATTCTACTCACATTCTGCCTATAGGATTTCTTTCATTGTGACAGTGAATCACGGTTGTTGTGTTCACAGGATAGAGACTTTTTAATTCCTTCTGAACTGGGACATTTTTAAAGAGTAGCCAGGAGCTGATTTATGTGGCTTCTCCTTGTTTGTTAACAGTGTGATCTACATAACGGATCATTAATCTCATGATCCAAGGGGTGGCCTTCTCTGAAGGGACCTCATTCTTCACATTTCCCATGAATGAACCAACAGGATGGAATGGTAATGAAGCCCAGATCACAGAGGCAATTCTATTATATGAATGCTTAGAGCGTCCTGATAATTTCACAGTTAGAAACAACATTCTCACACTTGATTTAAATTCTGTGGCTGCTTCCTCCTCCTGCAGAAAGAAACATGTTAAATTTTGGATTTAGGTTTCACACATCATCCTGTGATTTTTGTCTAAATCCGTTTCTGTTTTAGAGCCTCAACTAACATAACATTTGCACTTTTACTGTAAACTACTGCTTGTGTAGTTAATTTCTTTTTTCAAAATGTCATTTTGTTTTAACCAAGCTATTAGATTATCTATGTTTAGATGTATATCCTATTTACCTTTAGCATATTATTGCAGGTGAAGAGTATCTTTCTATCTTGGACTAAACCCAAAATCTATGAAAGGTGATGCAGGCAGAAATAGTGTCAAATGACTATAGAGATAATTAGCACAGCATAGCATTCACTAGCATAATTTCGTAAGGTTTCTTTATCATTTTTAGTTTTGGAACTGATTCATAGTTTGAAACCATGCAAACCAGAGGAAATCTAGTGGTCCATTTTGGGAAAGATCCCCGCTGTGCCTTTTAAAATCTATTTATTTTCCTACACATTTGACAAAAGTTTATAAATAGATATCTTGAGATAATGCTATCTCCTTTTCTGCACTATAAAATATCCGTGTGTGGGGCTCCATGAAAACCTGTTAGGCTACTATGAGAGATTCAGGGTAAAATAAAATAAATAAAATAAAATAACCTTGAACGAAGACCACTTTCTATCATTAAAACTTGAATCCTGAATAACTCCTCCTCCTCCTCCTCCTCCTCCTCCTCCTCCTCCTCCTCCTCCTCCTCCTCCTCCTCCTCCTCCATCATCTCCATTCAGCAACCTGAGAAATATGAAAGAATGTATTTATTTAGTTAGTTAGTTTATCATATTTAGACACTGTCCATCTCCCTCTGGGTGGTATACAAATAGACATAAAAACATACAAGCTATATATAAATATTATACTGAAAACAATTTAAAACAGAATAATTAAAATTCAGAATTAAAAAAGGCAGGGAAGGGGCTGCGTGCTCCTCTGTGAGCCCCAAGCAAGATGGCAGAATGAGGTCTTTAGATATTTTTGGAAGGCCAGGAGAATGTGGAACATACTCCTGGAGGGAGTATGTTCCAAAGGGGAGTATATTACCAAAGATTACGGCAGAGAAGACTTTCTTTTTGGGCTTCCCTAGTTGAAATTCTTGACATGCTTGAGGTAGTTTAATGTCAGTTAAACTATGTAATCATGGAATTTTAGAAATGAAAGGGGTTCTTTAGGCTATCAAGTCTAACCCCTCCTTGGTACTAGGATTCAAATTCAACCAACCCTTAGCAATCGTCAGGTGAAAGTTCAGCATTTTTTTAAAAAATACTTTGCTTTGAGAAAGTTGCTACTGTTGAGACTGTGTGAATGCAAAATTTTATTACATTGTTTGTTGAACTTAGGGTGTATATTTGTACTCTATCCATACTCTAGGGCTTTGTTGGTTATTAAATTGCAGAGTGCATTTTACAATGGTTTGGGTTGTTTTGTTAAACAGTTTGTTGGTTTAAATTTATTATAGCTGTAGACCAACATAATGAAATCAATAAGCATATCCATTATAAGTATACACCAACAATATAAATAAAAAGAGCAAAAGATTTAAAAGCTTGCAAACAAATGCCAAACAAATAAAAATTTCTCATAGTTCAATAAGCCTAAGTCACATTACCACATCCATGTACTTGTTAACCTGTTTTAGTGGGGTGCATTCTAGACACGATCTTATGTTCTGATAAGTTATCAGTATGAATTTCAATATGTCCGGATTGAAGACTCCACCCGGAATTGCTTGGTAGTGTTGGAATTATCTCTTCTTCAAGAGTCCTATATTATTCTTTTCTTTAATTTTTGCTGACTCAGTTCTCAGTGTGGGTGTAAGTATGCTTTGTGCCCTGATTAGAGCATTTCAGAATGAACTTTGATGATTCATTACAGGCAATTCTCTAATGTTATAATCATTGTGGCTTATTCATGTTGCTGCTGATTTGGTCAGCTGGTTAGTTGGCTTCTCCAGCCTCTATACCAAAGTATTAACTCACTTCAAAATGTTTTGCATTTAAGAATATTGATGAAAAAAATTAAAAATCCTGACCTGTAATGTGTTGGATGGATATCCTAAGTAGTTCATTTTAAAAGACCAAAAATAGTTTAGTTTTTTTCTGCTTGGAACTTGAGATCTGTGTTCCTATCTCAATGCCTTTTTATGAATAGATTTTCTTTTGTTATTGCTTTCTATTTAAAGATAGTCCTTTCTCACTCTTTCTGCAAGTTGTCTAGTTGGTTGCCAAATTATTCTTATGGCCTTGGTCTTCAAAGCAAGAGATGTGTTTTAAGGTGTCTCCCCCCTCCCCACCCCCAATAGGAAAGTTGACAGTCAAGCTATGTTGAATTTAGGCTGTTGAAATGGAATCAATCCAAACAATTTTGAACTCAAAACAAAGCATATGTTTAGTATTGTCTTTTTTTCTATGCGACAACCATTTGGGTACTTGAAAGTGCTACCGTATACCCATCATTCCTCTTTCCTCAAGATTAAACAGATCCAATTTTCTCAGTTTTTCCTCATAAGATTGCATTTCCACTCTTCTGATTTGTCTTTTTGGGAAATAAGAAATGGACCATAAAGGACATATTGCTTCATATGGAATCTGTCCAACAGAAAGTATAACAAAATTATTATTTCCCATGATTTGGAAACTACATTTCTGTCAGTTTGTATTCGTGTCAGAAACACCTACAAAGCTAACCAAAGGGTGCTTCTGTGCAGCCATGTCATACTGCTGACTTATATTTACATTATAATCAATGACAATTCTAAAATTATTTTCAAAGGCATTCGTTCCCCATCCTATGATTTGAGAGGTTTTTTTTCCCCTGTAGTGAGGAATTTGACATTTGGTTGCTAAATTTCAAGATCACGTGAAGTGTTAGTACCATTTTATAATGCCTTGGTAAGTCCGCACTTAGAATATTGCATTGAAAATTTCATTTTCAGCTTTCTTCTGTAAACTACAAAACTAAGATTTTAAAATGTATTCTCACCTTCTAGTGATCCCACGCTGTTTTGTACCAAAAGCAAATCTAATGATTATACCACATGCAAATTTTATAAGCTTAATCAAAATCATTAATAAAAATCTTGAACAGTAATGGTTCAAAACTAAAACTTACCACAGCACACTTGGTGTCTCACTCAAGTTTGATTACGAACCATTATTAAACTCTAAATTCAATTTTCAAGCCAATGGTAAATCCATAGAATAGAGAACTCATACAGACCATTGTTTACTTACTAGCTTACCAAATAAAATATCATGAAATATTTTGTTACATTCTTTGATGAAATCAAGCTATGTTATATATCTGTGGCATTCTCACAATCTACTGAACAAAATATTAAAACAATATTCAAACAAGGGGAACTCATCAGATTTGCAAATGATACCAAGCTGGTGGGAGTAGCCAACACTCCAGAAGATGGGCTCAAGATACAGAAGGATCTCAACAGACTTGAACGCTGGGACCCATGTACCAAAATGAAATTCAATGGTGAGAAAAGTAAGGTTCTACATTTAGGCAAGAAAGGTGGTATCTGGCTCAATAGTAATAACAGTAAGAGGGATCTTGGAGTTTTAGTGGACAATCACTTAAATATGAGCCAGCAGTGTGCTGCAGCTGCCAAAAAAGCCAATGCAGTGCTACGCTGTATTAACAAAGAGATAGAATCAAGATCACGTGAAGTGTTAGTACCATTTTATAATGCCTTGGTAAGTCCGCACTTAGAATATTGCATTGAAAATTTCATTTTCAGCTTTCTTCTGTAAACTACAAAACTAAGATTTTAAAATGTATTCTCACCTTCTAGTGATCCCACGCTGTTTTGTACCAAAAGCAAATCTAATGATTATACCACATGCAAATTTTATAAGCTTAATCAAAGTCATTAATAAAAATCTTGAACAGTAATGGTTCAAAACTAAAACTTACCACAGCACACTTGGTGTCTCACTCAAGTTTGATTACGAACCATTATTAAACTCTAAATTCAATTTTCAAGCCAATGGTAAATCCATAGAATAGAGAACTCATACAGACCATTGTTTACTTACTAGCTTACCAAATAAAATATCATGAAATATTTTGTTACATTCTTTGATGAAATCAAGCTATGTTATATATCTGTGGCATTCTCACAATCTACTGAACAAAATATTAAAACAATATTCAAACAAGGGGAACTCATCAGATTTGCAAATGATACCAAGCTGGTGGGAGTAGCCAACACTCCAGAAGATGGGCTCAAGATACAGAAGGATCTCAACAGACTTGAACGCTGGGACCCATGTACCAAAATGAAATTCAATGGTGAGAAAAGTAAGGTTCTACATTTAGGCAAGAAAGGTGGTATCTGGCTCAATAGTAATAACAGTAAGAGGGATCTTGGAGTTTTAGTGGACAATCACTTAAATATGAGCCAGCAGTGTGCTGCAGCTGCCAAAAAAGCCAATGCAGTGCTACGCTGTATTAACAAAGAGATAGAATCAAGATCACCTGAAGTGTTAGTACCATTTTATAATGCCTTGGTAAGTCCGCACTTAGAATATTGCATTGAAAATTTCATTTTCAGCTTTCTTCTGTAAACTACAAAACTAAGATTTTAAAATGTATTCTCACCTTCTAGTGATCCCACGCTGTTTTGTACCAAAAGCAAATCTAATGATTATACCACATGCAAATTTTATAAGCTTAATCAAAGTCATTAATAAAAATCTTGAACAGTAATGGTCTCAAAACTAAAACTTATCACAGCACACTTGGTATCTCACTCAAGTTTGATTACGAACCATTATTAAACTCTAAATTCAATTTTCAAGCCAATGGTAAATCCATAGAATAGAGAACTCATACAGACCATTGTTTACTTACTAGCTTACCAAATAAAATATCATGAAATATTTTGTTACATTCTTTGATGAAATCAAGCTATGTTATAAATCTGTGGCATTCTCACAATCTACTGAACAAAATATTAAAACAATATTCAAACAAGGGGAACTCATCAGATTTGCAAATGATACCAAGCTGGTGGGAGTAGCCAACACTCCAGAAGATGGGCTCAAGATACAGAAGGATCTCAACAGACTTGAACGCTGGGACCCATGTACCAAAATGAAATTCAATGGTGAGAAAAGTAAGGTTCTACATTTAGGCAAGGAAGGTGGTATCTGGCTCAATAGTAATAACAGTAAGAGGGATCTTGGAGTTTTAGTGGACAATCACTTAAATATGAGCCAGCAGTGTGCTGCAGCTGCCAAAAAAGCCAATGCAGTGCTACGCTGTATTAACAAAGAGATAGAATCAAGATCACGTGAAGTGTTAGTACCATTTTATAATGCCTTGGTAAGTCCGCACTTAGAATATTGCATTGAAAATTTCATTTTCAGCTTTCTTCTGTAAACTACAAAACTAAGATTTTAAAATGTATTCTCACCTTCTAGTGATCCCACGCTGTTTTGTACCAAAAGCAAATCTAATGATTATACCACATGCAAATTTTATAAGCTTAATCAAAGTCATTAATAAAAATCTTGAACAGTAATGGTTCAAAACTAAAACTTACCACAGCACACTTGGTGTCTCACTCAAGTTTGATTACGAACCATTATTAAACTCTAAATTCAATTTTCAAGCCAATGGTAAATCCATAGAATAGAGAACTCATACAGACCATTGTTTACTTACTAGCTTACCAAATAAAATATCATGAAATATTTTGTTACATTCTTTGATGAAATCAAGCTATGTTATATATCTGTGGCATTCTCACAATCTACTGAACAAAATATTAAAACAATATTCAAACAAGGGGAACTCATCAGATTTGCAAATGATACCAAGCTGGTGGGAGTAGCCAACACTCCAGAAGATGGGCTCAAGATACAGAAGGATCTCAACAGACTTGAACGCTGGGACCCATGTACCAAAATGAAATTCAATGGTGAGAAAAGTAAGGTTCTACATTTAGGCAAGAAAGGTGGTATCTGGCTCAATAGTAATAACAGTAAGAGGGATCTTGGAGTTTTAGTGGACAATCACTTAAATATGAGCCAGCAGTGTGCTGCAGCTGCCAAAAAAGCCAATGCAGTGCTACGCTGTATTAACAAAGAGATAGAATCAAGATCACCTGAAGTGTTAGTACCATTTTATAATGCCTTGGTAAGTCCGCACTTAGAATATTGCATTGAAAATTTCATTTTCAGCTTTCTTCTGTAAACTACAAAACTAAGATTTTAAAATGTATTCTCACCTTCTAGTGATCCCACGCTGTTTTGTACCAAAAGCAAATCTAATGATTATACCACATGCAAATTTTATAAGCTTAATCAAAGTCATTAATAAAAATCTTGAACAGTAATGGTCTCAAAACTAAAACTTACCACAGCACACTTGGTATCTCACTCAAGTTTGATTACGAACCATTATTAAACTCTAAATTCAATTTTCAAGCCAATGGTAAATCCATAGAATAGAGAACTCATACACACCATTGTTTACTTACTAGCTTACCAAATAAAATATCATGAAATATTTTGTTACATTCTTTGATGAAATCAAGCTATGTTATATATCTGTGGCATTCTCACAATCTACTGAACAAAATATTAAAACAATATTCAAACAAGGGGAACTCATCAGATTTGCAAATGATACCAAGCTGGTGGGAGTAGCCAACACTCCAGAAGATGGGCTCAAGATACAGAAGGATCTCAACAGACTTGAACGCTGGGACCCATGTACCAAAATAAAATTCAATGGTGAGAAAAGTAAGGTTCTACATTTAGGCAAGAAAGGTGGTATCTGGCTCAATAGTAATAACAGTAAGAGGGATCTTGGAGTTTTAGTGAACAATCACTTAAATATGAGCCAGCAGTGTGCTGCAGCTGCCAAAAAAGCCAATGCAGTGCTACGCTGTATTAACAAAGAGATAGAATCAAGATCACGTGAAGTGTTAGTACCATTTTATAATGCCTTGGTAAGTCCGCACTTATAATATTGCATCCAGTTTTGGTTGCCATGATATAGCAAAGATGTGGAAGTGTAGAAAGAGTGCAGAGAAGAGCAACAAATATTGCTCAGAAGATTGCAATGATTAGGGGACTAAAACAAGTGAAGTACAGTTGCAGGACATGGATATGTCTAGTTTAATAAAAAGGCCTGGGGTGACATGATAGCAGTGTTCTAATATCTAAGGGGTTGCCACAAAGAAAGGGGGGTCAACCTATTTTCCAAAGCACCTGAAAGCAGAACAGGAAATAATGGATGGAAACTAATCAAGGAGAGAACCTAGAAATAAGGAAACAATTCCTGACAGTTAGAGAAATTAATCAGGGAAAGGCTTGCCTCCAAAACTTGTAGGTGCTCCACAATTAGAGGTTTTTAAGAAGAGATTGTCTGAAAAAGTATAGGGTCTCCAGCTTGAATAAGGTGTTGGACTAGAAGATTGCCAGGTCCCTTCCAACTCTGTTATTCTGTTCAGGTTGGAAAACAAGCAGGCAGCAAACAACCGCAACCAGCCAACTGACCAAATAAACAACTGAACAAACAAATAAACCTTATAAACCTTATCCGATCATTCTTTTCTATAGTTTTCTGTCAGCTTCTGGAGATAGGCTGTCTTAAAAATGTAACATTAATCATTTTGGCACCCTATTTTTTTGGGTCCTTTTACTTGCTCCAAAATCACTGTAGAGTAACCCAGAACAAGACACCTAACACATTATATTTTTGTCAAATGTGTTGTCACTTCCTTGCCAAAATTCTCTTCTGCGCTTAATCTGTCTCTATGACAGAACTACCTCCTTGGAAATTACATATATTGAATTCACTTACATTTTTTTTCCAAATGAAATGATGTGTTCTCTGCCACTTCCTCATCACCAGATATTGTGATTCTGTGATTGCAGTACCTTTTGTCAGACAGGTAATCATATAAAGTATGGTGAGAGCCCACTAGATTTATTGAGATTGAACCCTCACAGTTCTAAACAATCTGACAGAGTATCATGTTGGCTAGGCTGGAAGCCGGAAGTCCAGCAGATCAGCTCCCTTCTTTATTACAGCAAGGCAATGCCCGAAATGCAAGAGGCCCATAAAACTCTGCAACTGAATGGAAAGAAGGTCTGGTCACTGAGGTTATTTGAAAACTCCCACCTACATTGACCTTGAATTACACACCAGAGCTTGTTTCAACTTGGAAAAAATCTCTCCCCACCACTTTCCTATCTTATGCTGCATTCATGAGCAGCAATTTATCCTGTGGATTTAAAATAGTTAAACACTTCTTAAGTATGTCCTTATTTCACTTCATACATTTCAGTTACAGAAATGAATATCTTTGTGAATGAATGATGATGGTCTGAGCATCTTTGGGGCCCAGGCAAGTTTTCCTTTGCATTTACATAATGGATGTGCCAGAATCATGAGTAAAGATCTAAGCTGACTGGCCCCCAATGATTGACATTGGATTGACATCCGGGCACAAACTGGATATCTGTAGCTGCTAAGCTTGATCACTGATCAAGTTATCAATTTTGTCTATGCCAGCTTTCTTTGGTCTATGTATTTCCCAAATATGTGGATTTTATCTCCTGGAATTCCCCAGCCAGCACACATTGCTGAGTATTCTGGGAGTCGAAGCCCGCAAATAAGGAATGGGCCAAGGTTTGGGAAGACTAGATTACAATAACTAGCAGCAGCTTCCCATGGTTTCAGACAAGAGTACCAATAAAGGAGAATATTTGTAGCACAAGATTGAAATGAGGGGTCTTTCGAACTGTCTGAAAGTTGTTTTCTTACAGATGTTTTGTTACCCAAACTAGGTAACATCATCAGTGCTAGTAGTGACTAGATGTTACCTAGTTTGGGTAACGAAATGTCTGCAAGAAAACAACCAAACTCAGAGAGTATCAAGAACCCCTCAGACAAAAGTGTTCTCCAATCTAACCTGGAGATGCTGGTTGTTAACTGTTGATTTCTTTGCTTGCCAGTCTTGTGTTCTATAAAGTTAGCTAAACGTCTTCACTTTCTGTGGCCTTTCAAAAGAGGAGATACAAAAAACAACAACAAAAACCACACACACACACACACACACACACACGGAAGAATTTGGATTCAGCCAAGCAAAATTAATCCTTCAGCTCAGCCACCAGTTCCATGTGGGGACCCCTGGGGCTACCTGAATTATCTGCTTTACTGTGGCTGGCTTTTCCCAGTCATGTAACCTGGTTGGATTGTTGTATGTGCTTGAGCTTGGTCTTCTCTAGCCAGAACTTTTTTTGAACAAGCAACAATTTCAGCAGTTCTCTGTCTGGATCAATTCATCAGTTTCTGATTATATTGGAGGGTTCAATGGCTCTTCCAGACTGGGAATTATATAAACTACTTTACCATCTGTCACTGAAGAGCAGCAATTCAGATCTTCTGAATGTAGCAAGGTCCTGCAGGGAAAAAGAGGCACTCACCGTCTCTGCAGCAGCTCTCTATTTCATTTCATCAAAGGTGTTTATATCACATTTAATAAGATAAGGAACAGCACAGGATTCAATGCATTGAATGAGATAACTGCAGCAGCTGGGGAATAAACACTGACCTGCACATAGCATTTGAAGCCTTGATATAAAGCCAACAGGAACAGCAACAATGAAAGGACACATCCACCAGTCAATTGTGAAGAACGACTTTATATGGGTTGATGCCATTGTTGAATTTCATTGCATTGGAGTTTTATTGTTGGAACTGTCATTAGGCCCTTTGGGGATAGGACTGAAAAGTGGGATGACATGGAATAAATTAATCTGTGGCAAACCCATATTCACCTTGATCCAGTTGGACTTCTTGTGGATGTGAAGGTAGGCTTCTGTGCACAGAATATAACCTGAGCCCAGGAGTGGTCTTTTTAAAAATTTAAATCCCGTTTTAGATGAAGGGTCAGGTCCTGTTCTGCATATCAGGGGGGAGGGTAAAGCTGAAATAAGTGATGGGCTAGAGTTGAGATCTTCATAGCCATCAAAACAGTGAAGAAGGTAGTCACAACTGTAAACTTAAGTCTCCTCTTTTGTATCTAGATCAACACCATGTCCATGTGCAAAGGAGAGAGGCTTCAACCACATGACTACCACCATCATTTTGACTTTTTTGATCTCTTGTGCAGGTACCTCTGCCATATTTCCTCTTCTTTTTGGACCTCTCTATATTTCCCTTTCTGATACCTCCCCCCACATCCCAGGAAGTTGCTGATACAGGATTGACCTGAAGGTGCCGCTTGAAATTAGGCTAGAAGGAATTAGTCTTGGTATTTCCACAGGCTTGAAAACCATAACTAGCTTATCTTTCATGTGATCCTTCACCCCAAACCAAATGCCAGTTTGCAAACCTCCATTAAAAAAAATCCTAAATCCTGTGGATCAGTGTCCAGTAAGACTGTCATTCCAGAATCAGGTCCATCCTGCTGCTTCCCCTACCAAATTACTGGGAGAGATGTTTTAACCACATGCTTTAATTTCTAACTATGGCACAGAGACTATATTTGGAACTGTGCCTCAATATTTAATTGCCATGTATGTGAATTTAAATTTCAGGTAATATGTAATTTGAAATTATCCCTAAGAATTTGTTCTTACTGAGCAAACAAAAGGGTTTTGTTTCATTGTGGTCAAATATGAAAGCAAAATGGAAGGAAGTTTATATTTCCACCTACTCATTAAGGCAGGCAATTTATCAAGCAGCTTCTTTTGCATGAATGTTTTAGTAATAAGCGTATGGAGAGGCATTATGACCTTTTCAAGTGGGGTTAGATAGTCATTAATTCAGATGACAGTGTATTATCATAATCTTTTGCCCATCAATTGTAAAGCCTATGTCTACTCTCATTTACATATGCAAATACAGATAGCATTGTTTCCTTAATTGTGATGTTGTGTTTTCAATCTAGAGGCAATTAACATGTTTCCTTTAAAAGGTCCAGATGACATATGTTTATAATTACCCATTAGAATGCTCGCCTAATATTAAAAAAAATGAATTATGATGAATAGAACTTATTCATTTGAATGTGACAGATATAAATGAGGCACACATTCATCCATAATTCATATTTTCACACATGACAGTTTGTGGTATTGCAATTGCTGGAGACCTAGGTGAAATTTACATGAAGGTGTATTTCTTTCCTCTTAAGGCTCAGATCTCAAACAAATAAGCTCCCCCTCCCCCAATTCTCCTCTGCAATTCTTGTGGACAAATGACCTCCAAAGCCATGTAGTGTGTTAGCAATGAATATTTGATATCATTTTGCATCCAATTATTTTCTGGGTTGCATTCCTCATTGAGTGACTACATGACTCAGATAGCAGTCAGCCTTAAAAAGCATTTGACAGCTGACATGCAATTGGATTAGGCACGTTGTACGAAAATTAGTTTATTTCATCAATCAGGAAATCTACCCTTGTGTATTTGGGAAAGAGCCAGCTGATTTACAAATTCCATTGTCAAGTGTCAAAATAGAAATGCAAACATTGATACTTTACTCTAAATTTCTTTTCAGTTTTGTATTTGTCTTAATGTTGAAGTTGCTATGCTACCCATAAACTGGTTTTGCACATCAGTCTGAACCCAGTCATTGTGGTCGGTGCATCATGTCTCATGACTTAGAGTAAGGTATTGATTGAACAGCTTTGGTTTGTATAATAAACCATGGTTAAGCAAACAATGGTCATTGCATGTATCTGTGGATGTATTTGTAAAGTGCCTCTTCAGGGTTCTACATAGCCCAGTTCTATTCAGGGCACTGAAAATGGAAGACTGGAAGCAGATTACCTCAACATTCAGAGACTTCCAGATGCCACTGAGCATGCTCAATCCCTGCGAGGCTTGTTTTGGTTCCCTTCTTTGGGGAACTCAATTGACAAAAATGTCCGTAGGTAATAATTAAGGTATAATAGTGTGGTTGTTATTTCTTGAATTTGGGTATGATGCTTCAGTCCTTGTGAAACAAATGTAGAAATACTGTAATCAATACTTTATTTAAAGCAAAGAAAGAAAGAAAGAAAGAAAGAAAGAAAGAAAGAAAGAAAGAAAGAAAGAAAGAAAGAAAGAAAGAAAGAAAGAAAGAAAGAAAGAAAGAAAGAAAGAAAGAAAGAAAGAAAGAAAGAAAACAATGGTGGTTTTGTATACATTGGTACCACCCCAGTGCGATGCATGTAATGGAATGAAATGAAAATGACTCTGGAAGACAGAAAGGAGCGCTGCAGACTGGACAACCAGCACAGTGGTGGGATTCAAATATTGTGAACAGCCAGTTCTCTGTGTGGATGCCACTTCCGGAAGTCCGTTCTGGGCCTGGGCAACAAAAAAATTAGCTACCGGTTCTGCCGAAGTGGTGCGAACCAGCTGAATCCCACCACTGAACCAGCATCTAAAAGGAGCTGGGGGGGGGGAGCATGGGAAGCATTTTAGAAGGGACCCACCTTAGCTTTCCAGAAAGCAAAAGGAAAGGAAGGGGGAAATACTTTCAATTTGGCAAAATTTTGTTAATGTAATCTTACAGTAAAGTAGAGCTGGTACTTTTGAGTGTGCTCCTTGTCTGGCCTACCTTGCAGGGCTAACAGTATATCATTCAAGGATAAGGTAATGGCAGTACAAGGAAACATGCACATTTTTTTTTCTGACCCAGGCCAAGGATCCACATTTTAAAAGGATGGGTTGATTATATCTGCCGATTTGACTTCTTTGAGCCGCTCCCTCCCAAAGACACCTCTTGCCTGAGAACCACTTTTTGCCTCTGAGTGCCACACTCTGAAGAGCAGGTAGAGGTAGGATTACATTTAAAATTATCTGCATCACTTTACATTTAATTGAAATGTAACATTGTTTACATGGACTCAATATGATAACTTACTTCTCCCCCAACAAAAATGATGCTTTTGTGACTGTTTCTAAAAAGTTCCTGGGAGTTGCCCTTAAGGCCTTCAGCAGCCATGCTGAGCCTGAGGATGTCATCCGGGTGTGCTGTGTACTTCTGACACAAAGTTGAAAGGAGGATGTACTGCAGAGCAAGATTTGAACGTGAATATAACTCTACTGTTGCATTTTGAGAAAATGAGAGTTCTGATCTCTCAACCTTACTGCCTTGGTAAGACTCACTCCTACTTCAAGTTGTCAGTCTTGGGTGAGAAATGATAGGACCCACATCCAATGTAGTTGGAGCAGACCAGGTTAGGAACAGTGGAGTTCAAACTTGGGACAGTATTATTTTGTGAAAACTGCTGTATTCAGCTGCTTTTCATTTTTGGTTAATGCTGATATTTTTATTTGAACTTTATTTTTTGCAATACTATAGGTAAAGAAATGGACTTCTAGAGGAATTTTATCACCAGACTGAAATATTTCATCACTTTATGATTTGCACTGGCTTATCTTTGGAGTTTTAGATTGGTGACTGAAACCTTTGTAAGATGAACTGAAAGGCAGAAGCCAACGTGGTGTTGTGATTAAGGTGCTGAACTAGAAAAAAGGAAACTGGGAGTTCTAGTCCAGCCTTGGGCTCAGAAGCCAGCTGGGTGGCTTTGGGTTGATCAGTCTCTCTCAGCATAATTACTTTCCAGGGCTGTTGTTTTGGGGAAAGTAAGGGGCAGGAGCCTTATGTATACCTGCCAGAATTGTAGAAAATATAGGTGGGATATAAATTTATTAATAAATAAAATCAGGTGTGGGTGGGTTTGATACACATGGATACCATGCTATAATTTCTTTAGTTTGCATAGGTTATATAGATCATGATTTGCTTGAATTAGTTTTTGAATTGTGGTTAGCCCAACAACAGTTCATTTTCCCCTAATTTTAATTACTAGTACCTTAATTTATTTGTTTGTTATGGACAAATAAGCCAGGACACTCACTGCAAGTGTTGACAGGTTTATTAGGAATTATTACCATAATGCTAACTCAAGTAAAAGAAGGTAAGTTCCAAGTTTTTTTATATATAGGGAAAAATCCATTTGAAATTTAGCTTAAAACCTTTTTAGGTGGGAATAATCACCACTGCTTCAAAATGATATGCATTTTAATGCAGTGGAAGAAATATTATTTTACTTCAATGCTGTTCGCCAGAAAGATTCCATTTTTGTACTCTTTTTAAAAATAATAATAATAAACTAAGATAAATTGAAATTCATATATCTGGCTGAGGTTTTATTTTCTTTTTATTTACACAGGAGCATTTTAAGTGATTGGTTTAACTGGATTATCCACTTACACCAAACACATCCCTCTGTGATTAATCTTTTTTACTAAGTAATTGAACAGGACTTTGTTAATTAGTGCTTCGGCTTGATTTTCTGCAGCATGAATGTTTTGTCATTAACTGGCTAGCATCTAGCACAATCTGGAAATTAAAACAGCTTGGTGATGTGGTGTGTGTATATTTTATATAGGGTTGAAATTAATGATTGCTACTATTTTCTTTTTCTCTTGCACAAAAGACCTAGCCATTCTGCTTTATTTCTGTGCATACATTCATATGGCCAAATGTCACTGTTCATGTGTCTAGCACATTCATTCATTGGAATTAGAATTAGAATATTTTTTATTAGCCAAGCATGGCTAATGACACTTGGCTAATAAAATGGACACACAAGGAATTTGTCTCTGATGCATAATCTCTCAGTATACATACAAGCAACAAAGTGATAAATCATAAAACATAAGATAAAATCATAAATCATAAGATACAACCAACAAAGTGATAGTCATAAGATACCAATAGGAGTAGGTGATAGGAAAGATGAGAAGGATAATAGTAATACGGATCTACCACATGGTTAGCTATCCTTATGCATAAGTTAGTGCTTTGGGAATTATGTGTTTATCAGAGAGATGGCATGGGGAAAAAACTGTCTTTGTGTCTAGTTGTTTTGGCATGCAATGCCGTATGGCGGCATCCTGAGGGGAGAAGTTGAAACAGTTTATGTCCAGGATGTGAGAGGGTCTGTAAATATTTTCTCAGCCCTCTTTCTGACCTATGCAGTATACAGGTTTTCAATGGAAGTCAGGCTGGTTTCAATGGTTTTTTCTGCAGTCCTAATTATCTGTTGAACTTAAAGTTATTTATGTTATATCCTGTTTTTCATTCGGGAGCTCAAAGCAGCATACCTAGTGCTCCTTCCTCTTATTTCTCCTCACAGCAACAATCCTGTGCAGTCAGCTGGGTTGAGGGAGACAGTGGCTTCCATGGTAGTGGATGGTTATATACTTGGATCACCCCAGTCTCAGTGGTGGGATTCAAATATGTGAACAACCGGTTCTCTGTGTGGATGCCGCTTCCGGAAGTCCGTTATGGGCCTGGGCAACAAAAAAATAGCTACCGGTTCTGCCGAACTGGTACAAACCGACTGAATCCCACCACTGCCCAGTCTTCTGTGACCCCTTAACCAGCATGCATTTCATGAGTTTCCTTCCTCAGAATAATAGAAAATGGCACCACTATTTTTTGGTGAACATGCTGCTGAAATTTAGCAACATAGTTTGGAAGGGCTGTTAGGAGAAGGGATGTATTGCTTAACCAAGCCTGCAACTTACTTCTCTTGATCAAGTGAGGGTTGAAGTAACGCTTTAGTATCAAAAAGCAAAAAAAGGTCATCCTTATTGTAGTGGCAAGTTCACACCTTAGCAGATATGATTTAACAGGTAAAACAGAGAGAAGAGACAAGGTGGTTTGTTTTAACTTTGTTTTATATCTCATTGGCTTGTCCCTCATCAGAATCTGTGGTGCTGATTAATATACCCAAAATTTCAGAAGTATGAAACTGTGACAGAAAGTTAACTCGGTAGAGGGGTATGAACAGAGATTATCAGCATTTTCAGCAGAGAATTTTATAATATATTTAATAGGGTGCTGTGAAGAACAGCAGCTCCATATCAGCAGGTTCAATACTCTGAGATATTCTATGTCATCCTATTCTCCAAAGCACCTGAAGGCAGGACAAGAAGCAACGGATGGAAACTAACCAAAGAGAGAAGCAACCTAGAACAAAGGAGAAACTTCCTGACAGTTAGAACAATTAACCAGTGAAACAACCTGCCTCCAGAAGCGGTGAATGCTCCAACACTGGAAGTTTTTAAGAAGAGACCGGACAGCCATTTGTCTGAAATGGTATAGGGTTTTCTGCCTGAGCAGGTCCCTTCCAACTTTATTATTGTTATTGTTATTGTTATTGTTATTGTTGTTGTTATTATTATTATTATTATTATTGTTATTGTTGTTATTGTTGTTGTTATTGTTATTGTTGTTATTATTATTATTATATTATTGTTGTTATTATTATTATTATTATTGTTATTATTATTATTGTTGTTGTTGTTGTTATTGTTATTATTATTATTGTTGTTGTTGTTGTTATTGTTATTGTTATTATTATATTATTGTTGTTGTTATTATTATTATTATTATTATTGTTATTATTATTGTTGTTGTTGTTGTTATTGTTATTATTATTATTGTTGTTGTTGTTATTGTTATTGTTGTTATTATTATTATTGTTATTATTATTATTATTATTATTATTATTATTATTATTATTATTATTATTATTATTATTATTATTATTATTATTATTATTATTATTATTATTATTATTATTATTATTATTAATAATAATAATAATAATATTATTATCATCATCATCCAAGTATCTGACTATATGGATTGATTGACTTTGACCAGCCATCTTAATTACATTTTTCACCATAATGAATGGGGCTTCCAGACTTGCATTGCGTGTGGACAGAGGTCTGATTTATTGGTTGGTTCAAAGCAGAAGTACTGTTCCATTCTGGCCTTTGGAGTTGTGGATTTTGACTTGTCAGATACTCCAAAGGTGAACTTTGATGAAGCTTTATCAGTATGAAGTTCTGCACAATTTTACTATTTTGGATTGAAACTGTAACTTGTCACGATCAGTATACATTTCAGATGTGCACTGGATTCTAGCAAAACTCACATCCTGATCAGATTTTTGATTTTGTTAAACTGAAATTGTGATTCTGTGAAACAAAGCAAGATCCCCTCTAAAGTGGCCCAAACTGAACTAGGAGCTTTAAATTACTGAGTATTTTGAAGGTAATTCATAAAAATTCCAAAAATAATAATATTTTTTTGGTGTTTAGGAAATACAGTAACAGAAAGGGAAAGAGATTGAGAGAGAGAAATAAAGGCAAAGAAACAAAGAAATAAAGATAGGGATGATAAGAATACTTTTATCAAAGATGTTATCTACTTCATTAGGTAGTTTCTCAATAACATGGTTAAATTGAACAATTTGTGATGGTGGAGTATTATTTGATTGTTAATATAAAATTCAAATTTCTTGGTTCCAATTTATCATCTTTTCTTTTTCTGCCTTCTCTTTTGTAATCAGTCCTTATTATGACTTTTCAGTCTTTTTCCTAAATTCTATACTCTTACTCTATACCAGGGGTGTCAAACTGTCGGCCCGCAGGCCGGATGCATCATAGAAAAACCGCGCCTACTCCATTGCCGGCAATGGCAAAAAAGTAGCGATACGTCGTGACATGTCACGTGACATTGCAAGTTTGACACCCCTGCTCTATACTCTTTCATTTTAATATATTATTTCACTCTTATTTCTGTAGAGGTTACATTTTATGTATTCTTGCTGTTGGTAGTATGGCTGAAACTGTTATAACTTAGACATATTGTCTTCTTCATTTCTATCTCATCCTCCTTCTAACCCTTTTGGCCTAATTCTCTAAATAGCTTAGATTTTATTTTGAATCAAACTCTCAGTTTTATAGTTCTTCTAAAACTGAAAATATCCTTCTCTTCTTCCTCCTCACGATTTAATTCTATCCTGCTTCATGTTTTTACTAAGCCAGAATAGTCTGTGCTGTAAACTGGGAACCAACCCATATATGACTGAGCAAGATACAATTCCTACTGGCATCTTGATTCAGAAAAATAAAAATAAAGGACAAAAATATATAAGATTTAAATTAATACCTAAAGAGGTTTTCTTCTCTGCACCTTTTTTTCCAGAAATCTGGCAGGCTTATCCCTTTGAGAAGACCTTATGTTGTTTGAAAATGTCATCTTTTCATTAAAAAAAAAAGTTGCAGTTAGGCATGCTTTCCCATGACTGTCAACGAGAGTCATAAAGTTTTGGGTTTCTGCATGTCACTTTAGCTTCAGTTCCCAAAGTGAACAAACTCCAATTCGCTCTAAATTAAACTAGCTTATTTTCAAAATCACCAGTTTGGTGACAGGACTTATAATAAAAAAAAAGTTTTTATATTGACAATATTTCATTTTTTTAAAATGTGCCTTGAGAAGGAAAGGAAAGAAAATGAGCAGAAAGACCGAGAAATGAACGCTGATATGCCACACAATTGCAGAATTTCAACTATTAAAATTAAGTTTGCTTTACTTGGTTCTTTAAATCCAAAAACATTATTTTTCAGTGGTGACTTAATGCAGACATCTTCATATCAAGAAATTCAAACTGTCAAAATCAAAATTAGCTACAGGAAGACCTAAACCATAACTGATAAGGATCTATATAACCCACTTGCTTTGCGGCACCACATAATTGGTCCTGAAGAAGATTCTTCTCAATTTTCATCAAAAAGGTTGTCTACTCTAAAACTCCATATCCAGGGAAAGCCTCTTCAAGAGGGGACGAACCAATACCTCTCCTATTCCTGGGTCTGGATTCTTTCCTACTGTAATGCCACAATTAATGGGCATGTGCCCTGACCTTTTCCTGGGGCCTGATTTCCTGTTTTCATTTTATTTTAACACAGTCAATGAGCCTTACTATAAAGACCAAGTCATTTCTGAGCTCTGAGATCTACAGCAATTGCATATCTCATTCCACAGAACCAAGACCTAGTTCTTGGTGCAGTGATAAATCTGTGTCTGGCTTGTGACACTTCATACTGCAGGTGGGATTCACATGACTGAATGTTCCTCTATAAGAAAAAAAAAATCACTGTCATTCTAATTCATTTTTCTAAGTAATCTTCTTTCTGGGAGAGTCTAAACTTGCACCTGCAATTGCAAATTGGTCCATCCCAAATTCTCCTCTTTAGAGAAATAACAATATTCAGAACATAAAAGAAGGGGTAAGGCTATGCAAATAAGATCAAACTTGGTTTTTGCTGGCAAAGCTCATCAGAGGCAAAAGATAGATTGTACCCACTACTGTCTCTTGATGGCTTAATGCCTCTCATGTGAAGCCCACACTTGTTCCTATGGGCAAAACATAAGCTACTGCATTCAGTAGTAGCTTTTCAGCCCCTCCAAGGATAAAATGAGATACACATATTCATACACTACTTGCCATCAGCAATAGTTTTCTCATTAGTGATTAAAAAAACCTGTATCTACCTCAGATATTTTATTTGATATCTCTGCTGATTTCTTTTTTCTTTTGGCGATATAATGTAGCTCAGCTGTGTTGGCCTTCACAAACACTTTGAAGAATAGATAAATGAATAATTATAGTTAGAGCTATGAGATACACTGATTACAGGAATTTAAGGATGGCATTAATCACTTACAGATCATTTGGACAGTTGAAATGTGTGTACATGTGTGTGCTATTACCTTGGATTTTTTTTTTAAAGAAAAGTAATTCTTAAAAGAAAAGGTTGGTTTTAATTGCTTTTTAAAATAGCAGGTGTTAATTTCAAAACCTCAAAAAGCATTGGTTTTAGAGATAACAAGAAAAATATATTTCAAATTCCTGAAGTCAGGTTTATATCAAAATGTGTCAGATTCTGATTGTACTTTAAGATCTGAAATGTTTACTGTTCCTTTGTAAAGGAAAACAATGACCAATTGCCAGTGTTTTCTCTTGATCTACACAGAGAGCTTGCTTTCTTTTTCACTTCTTTTTGGCTCATGTAGATTTTTTTTTTCATCTGTGAGCAGCTGCATAGATATACATACAGAGGATGCACCTAATTTGTAGGAGCTTGTCTACAAAATAAACTAGAAATTTTGTATATATTATAAAGAACCCTAAGTCATCATTAGCAGTGTACAAACAATTCTGGAATTCATACCCCTAGTATTTTGAAAGGAACAAAAGAAACATCATTAGTATGACTCTACCAAGCTTTTACTGAATTATGTATGTATTTCACTACCACAGTTCATAGATGTTTTCAAAACATTCCTCTTTTTTTTTTTTTTGGCTTAAGGCAGGGGTGTCAAATTGCCGGCCCGCAGGCCGGTTTCATCATACCGAAGCCACGCCCACTCCATTGCCGGCAATGCAAAAAGAATCGCGATACGTTGCGATACATCATGTGACGTGGCGAGTTTGACACCTGTGACTTAAGGAGAATTATAACTCATAAATTCATGTAGAGATTCTCTTACAATTGTGTTTCTTTTGACTTTCTAGTAACTTGTACCAAAGAGAGGGTTTGAGGTGATAGCTAAAATGCTGAGTTAGAAACTAGGAAACTCTGAGTTCTAATCCTGCCTTAGGCATAAAGCCAGTTGAGTGATCTTGGGCCAGTAGTTCCTTTTCAGTCATAAAAAAAAGGCAAAGACATATCCAAAAAAGTTACCAAGAAAAGAACAGGGATTTGTCCAAGCCAGGACTCAACACTGTCTTAAAAGCATGTATATCTACACAAAAGTAAGCACTAGTCGCCATTAGAAAGAATCAGTTCTGGGTTAGGACTGAAATACATCAAGGTGCCTTTATTGTGGGGATTATCAGTTGTGGAGAAATGGAATTTGGATGAAAATAGATTTTTTTTCCTGTGCCAAAAACGTTTACTTTTGTCCACATCCTAGTATTCTGAGTAATTTTAGTTTCATTCAGGAAGCTTCTGATTCTTTGATAGTTATTAATTTCTATATCAAGTTCCTGTGAAATTGTTGCACACATATACTGGTATTCTCTCCATATTTGAGAGATAGTGCAATTTCACAAGAGATCTATAAAATCAAGCACTATTCCAAAAAAGAAAAGAGAGAATGTAAACATTCCTTTTTGGATCTAAGTAGTCACAGACAAAACAGCAATAAAGGAGATAAAACAAGATGTTTCTGCACTTAATTTCTCTTAATTAAAAAAAAAATCTTTACTGGAAAGTAATTCCACATAGCATAAAAGACATGCCTACTGGGCTTGAACAGAGAAAATACATATCAGAGACAAAACACTCAGCTTAAATACTCAAAGCAACAATAACAACAACAATGCAGTACCTCTAGCTCAGGGGTGTCAAACTCGCAACGTCATGTCATGACATATCGCAACTTTTTTTCCCATTGCCGGCAATGGGGTGGGCGCGGTTTCAACATGACGCATCCGGCCCACGGGCCGGCAGTTTGACACCCCTGCTCTAGCTAATTTAAACAAATCTTTTCAAATTAGTCTGTTTCACTTGTTCCTGAACTTCTTATCCAGATCCCTGAGGATTCTAGCCAGTTTATTCTGGGGTTGTTAGGGAGATGGAACAAACTATTTCTGCAGAAAGGGAGTTCTGAAGTAATCTCTGCATGCTTGATCTCTAGTAATGCCCCAGTCAGCTTAAATGTATGGGAAACTTAACTGCTGCTGACTTGTCACTGACTGGGAGGGAGGGGATTGCCAATCTATTCACTACAGTGTGAAGTACTGAAATGCAGTATCTATATATTTTTTTAAATGTAACTAAATGAATACATCCCCAAATCTTTTTCTTTCATCAGCAAGCAAACTTATTACTTTGAAAAAAAAAGGTAATCCTGAAGATGTGCTTCAACTTCTCTGCAAATCAGAAGCTAGATTTGGTGGCCAACAATATTTAATGGAGTAAATATTTCAGTGGGGAATTCAGTTTTAGGAGTTTGGCAGGGGCAATTACATTACCTCTTAGAAGGCCTGCAGGCGATGCAAATAAATGAATAACTCTAGATACTAATATTAGGCATGATGTACAACTCAAATAAACAAGGCTTTTTAATGAGAGGCTTTGTGTGATATTTTATCTGAGTAACCTTGAGGATTTGCCAAGGCATTATGTTTTTTGATTAACGTCATTTGTCACACTATTTTGTTTTATATAAGTCTCTTCTTCTTCCCTTCTCTCTCTTTTAGATCTGTAACAGGCAAAGTCAGATCAGGATGCAAGTTCATTCTCACACGTCAGATAGTATAAGTGTCTGCATTAAAACTCTTGGATAACTGAAAGATTTGTTTCAAGGCTAATTGTGAAAGAAGCATAATCAACAGTAATGTAATAATTTATTTTCAGTTTGAAACTATTTTTTAATGTAATACGTGTCACCCAGTTCCCTTTACTGGCATACACTAAGTCAGTCAGGGCTGGAAAAAGAAAGTTGTCTGATTTATTATATTTCATTTACTCACACCATGATTCTTCTTCGTTATGTAGCCAGTGAATTTGTGTGCCTGTTGGCACTACTAGGCAGATAGGGAGGGAGGAGGGAGGGAGAAAGAATGTGGTAAGAGAGAAAACTCTAGATTTAGACTTGTCAGCTGTTATCAGCTCTCCTGGATATACCGGTCAGGAAACATGACTAGATTTGTTACGTAAATCTACTTTATTGTAACATTAACAGAATGTTGCAAGTCTGCAGATGCAAACTTCCTGCTGTCACTTTTAACCATCTGACCTGTTAGAGTGGGTCCTTCTTAGGTTTCTTTAGGTGACTGTTAAGCCCTTGGTGGATTTCCCATCTCTTGTCTGATTGTTTCCTAAACAGCATCTCTTTCCCTCATACCCCAAGGTCATCCACACATTCCATCACACCTATATCAATCCAAAATAACAGACAAGTCAGAAATTCTATTAATCAACTTTAGAACAGGAGTGGACCACTCAATTCATGAGTTTTATCAGCATTGCAAGGACCTTCCCAAAATTCCACAGAGAATAGCCAACAAAGGCATCGTGATTTCCCATCAATTGTTTGCTTGAATAATGTATATGACCCTCCAATAGCAGATTCTTTAAAAGGAAGGGGTCTTCAACCCTCTTTACATGTACCTTATCTACAGATTCTTATCCAGAAGCCTTCAGATCATCCAGTTGAATTTGGAATTTTTTTTTGAGATGAAGTCAGATGAACTCAGATTTTGATAGCATTTCTGTGGGACCAGGAGAGGTAAGTGGACCAAAGTCTGGCATTGTGACCTGAGATTTTTTTTTGGGGGGGGGGCTTGTGGAACCCAATAGGGTGTCCTGTAATATGAGCTTTGCCACCTGTTGGTCAGATTTGTGCCCAAATCAGGTCCTATGAGCCATGTCATGTGAGGTATTTGCGGCTAGATTTGAGTGGCGATCAATATATCTCTGAGGGAAGACATGTTATGCCCAGCATCCAGATGCAATTCTTCCCCAATCCATTATTTCTGAATTACAACTTCCCATTTGTCTGGGATCATTGCTCGTGCTGGCCAAAGCTTCTAATTTTGTAGCTTCATCTCCAGTTTTCTACGGTAGAATTCATAGAAATTCAGTTTGGTAAGCATAAATATCTATCATATGTAGCAATAAAAGGTACAGTTCACAAGCAACAGCTTTTGAGCAGAGTTTTCATGACAGCCTCTTCTCAGATAGTGGGGCAGACAGGCTTTCAAGAGCTCCTTCCAGGTCAACATATGGACTTGAAATTGGAACTAATAATAGCAGAAGTTTCCATGCAGACATAGCAGAATATGTTTGCAGACACAGATTTATTTGCCCTCTAAGGCACAGACTTTATGATTCAAAACCAACAATGCCATTTAAAAGGATATCAAACAACATGATAGAAAAAAAATCTATTACTTGAGACTTTAGTGTCAATTTCCAACTCCAATGAAAGCTATAAGGTAAAGTGGTTCTATGATCTGATTCAGGAGGAGCTCATTAGAGTCTTGAACACCCAAAAAAGCTTTGATTGAGAGGATAATGATACCTTTCCCACCAAAGTTTTATTATTCCTAAAAGGAAACAAATGTTTTCTAGAAACACAGAATAAGAAAAATGAATGTTAAATTAACATCACAAAGCGTGTTTAAAGTAATCCCCCCCCTCAAAAAAGAGGCCAACAAAAAGTAATTTAACACCTAATATTAAGTGGTTCAATAGAGAAGCAAATAGATTCTGAAGGGAAGCTAAACACACAAATATGCTTCAAATAGATTCTAAAGGGAGGCCAAACACAAACATAATCAATTCATGAATTATATAGGTAGGAGGAAAATCTCTAGATCTTTCCCCCCCCCCCGAAAAGGTCTCATTCCCCAAATTATTGAATTATTGTAATTATACTTCTTAATGTTATGATTTCAGGTCTCCCAGTTGTTGTTTTTTTAAAAAAAGTCTAAAAATGAAAGTGTATAGGAAAAGAAAATATATTTATTACAACATGATGATCAGATTTGCAGAAGTGAACACATATAGGGTTTCCACATATGATAAATTTAGACTTTAAAATTACCTTAGCTTTCTGGGCTGCAATCAATATGATACAATCCAATAAAAGAAGATGCATGTAAAAGCATTACTCATGAAAAGGAAGAAAGGAAGATGCACATATAAAATAGTAGGAAGCAATTTGGAGAAGGTTTGCTTTATATAGCAACATAATTGCTTAGATAAGCAAAACATCTAATTCATGAAAAGCAATAAACTGGAGGAAGAAAAAAACAGTTGCATAGAATTGTCCATTGGTTTAGAGGTTGTTCAATGAAGAACTAAGAGAAGACAAGAATGAGTTCATTCATAAACTAATAGGATGGGCATATCATTTTTAAAAAATGTAAATAAACTGGGAAACAAATCAGCACTATTATTTCTATGGATGGGTGGATGGATGGATGGATGGAAGGAAGGAAGGAAGGAAGGAAGGAAGGAAGGAAGGAAGGAAGGAAGGAAGGAAGGAAGATTTCTAATGCTTCTTGCCAGCTTCCCAGGAGGAAACTCAATGGGGGAACGGGTGGGGAAGTTGTTCCTGCTCCCACTGCTTTTTCGATTGCCTGAGGTCATTCTGTTTTTCTGTTTAGATAAGAAAATATATTTGAAACATGACCCAATGGGTCATGGCTTGTCTAGCTTATGCTAAAAGCAGGATAAAGATTTCTTGGTTTAAGATAAGGACAAGTCAATAAGAATAAGATCATTGTAACAAAAGCTGATAGTGTAGAGACATTCCTTTATACGGAAGAATGCAACTAACCATCCTACTGAGAGATCTCATCAACACTGACAATCAATATTTGGAGATATGCCTTATTGTTACCAATTTCTTTTCCTTATTCCCCAAATCCCATTAATTTGTATTCCATGGAAAAAAATTCCAAAACAAATGAGTCCTTTCATAATAATCCATTCAAATAAACATCCTCAGCAAGACTGCTTATGGGCCGCAGATCAGCAAGAGACTTCAGCACTTCAGAAATACAATCACTAAGTGTCCTACCTTATCAATTGAAGTAGCATATTGGTTGTCATTGTCTTTCTTTTTCTACCTTTGCTGGGAAGAATCAAGCTGGAGAGAAAGATAATTCCAAATTAATTCTAATAATAACTGCTTTCAACTTATTTTGATTCCCTTGGATTCCTCTTGGCTAGAAGTAGCTCTCCCAGATGGTGAATTTAAGTTCTGAATAGCAGCAGTGGTGGGATTCAAATATGTGAACAACCGGTTCTCTGTGTGGATGCTGCTTCCAGAAGTCCATTCTGGGCCTGGGCAACAAAAAAATTAGCTACCGGTTCTGCCGAAGTGGCGCGAACTGGCTGAATCTCACCACTGAATAGCAGATAAACAAACAACTAAAGAGACCTTCCCATCAGACTGAGTAACTCTGCTCAGTCAAACTTTTTTTCCCCAAAAATAATTTTAGTAAGAATTATAAATGAAAAGAATAAAACTCAATACAAACAACAAAAAATGCAAACAGAAAAAAAAGAAAAGGTGTGTGAGTGAAACATTAAAAAAGGAGAAAAGGAAGGAGAAAGAAAAAAGCAGAAACTTCCCCCTTCATCCTAGCAGGTTAAAAACAATTTTAATAGTTTATTATCAGGTCTAAATAAAACATAATCTCTCTTTTCCCCATAGCTTGTCTCTTAGATTAAAAAAAAAAAGTCCAAATGCTATGTAAATCAATCTTGGTCAGCAAAAATCTAGTAAGGGTAATCAGGTATAAATATTGTTTCTATTAACCCTTATTGAACAGGCTGATTTTATAAATCTTCCCTGATTTTTAACCCCTTAAAAAAAACTCCTAGAGGGAGTTTAGTGCTCAGTTGTGTTTCACAGTGAAAATCCTTCAGAATTTTAACAGGTTTCTGTTGTATCAATAAGTAAAATATATCCTTTTGCTTGTGATTTCTAAAAAGTCCTTCCCAATTTGATATGTCTTTTATATGTCCAGAACAACAACAACAAATTATCCATATCAGTTTCCTGGATTAATATCATTTCTTTAGGGAATGAGTGATCCATCAAATCCATTTGTATTAAATCAATTGCAACTCTTTCTTGTTTTACAACTTCATTAGAATATGCTGTATCAATTTTATCAAGCATTTGATCTATTCTGTCCAAAAACCTGGCAAAAGGTATTCAGATTTTGCATTAAGGATTTCTGCTCCATTTTCTTTAACTTCTGGCTCTAGTGCCCAATCTTCAATGTCTCCTTATCATAAAAAAATGAAAGCAATCTCCATTTTCCTAGGAGAAAATACCTTCTATATAACTCAAAACTATAATTTCAAATCCCTCTGGCCCCTTAATCCATTGTTCACTTTCCTAAAGCCATATGTTAAGCACCCTTTTGCTGTATAGTTCAAAAAAGCATATGTTTTAAAAACTTCTAAAATAAAATTTACACAATCATCTTTTAAGGAGGTAGACTGTCACCTGAAGAAGATAATAAAACCTTGTCAGTCTTAAGGGTCTTAATCTCTCCAATATGCAAAAGATTTTAAAAAATCCAAAAAAGTGATTAAGTTATAAGACTCAGTTGAGACTTATAATGTATATAAAGGCTGCTTCACAAATGTCAGCTTGATGTAGTTCCAAGTTTCAGCCATTCCACTCATAAGCTGACTATAAAAACATGGATTTCATGGTTTACTCAGGAGAAATGGCTGTTGGGAGTCATGTGGATGATCATAATAATCTCTGTTTTGTTCTGGAGACATTACACCAGCTTGGATCTGGTATCCGGCAATGATTTCCCTCACAAAAGCTGTCTTGCTAGCCAATGAAAACCAGCAAGGCATCAGCTCTCCAGGCTGCTTATAGGAAGTCTACCCAGTCAAAGTTCTTCAGAAAGTGGAACATGAAAATGATCACCAGAAGAGCTGACTTTCCTAAATAGATTTGGAAATAGGTAGTGTTTTTATAGAGAGCCAATTTGCTTTAATGATTTAGGTATCAAGTTAAAAACTAGAAGAGTATGAGTTCTAATCTTTTAGGCATGAAGCCAGCTTGTTACCATGCACCAGTCACCTTCTCTCAATTCTAAGAAAGAGGCAATGGCAAACCACTTTTAAAATCTTGCCAAGAAAACTGCAGGGACCTATCCAAGCAGTTCCCAGAAGTCAACACTGACTTGCAGGCACACACACAAAAAAGTGTTTTGTAGGTAATGCTCTGTTTTGTAAAGCAAAATTCTATTCTCCTTGTTGACATCAGCAAATAGTATACAATGCCTTGAGGTCTTCCTAAAGGAAGACAATAAAGTTACTGTAAACAGTTTCCTCCACATAGCGTGCTTCCTGTCTCTACCATTTTGCTGGATCCTGGCAAACAAGGCACAGTTTTAGAATGGTCTCTCTCTCTCTTTCTCTCTTTCTCTCTCTCTCTCTCTCTCTCTCTCTCTCTCTCTCTCTCGTATGGGATACGATAAGTAATTGTCTCCTGAAGGATAATAAAACACAAAATGGATCAACAAATATTTGATGAGTTAATAATGCCTCAGGTAGCTGATCTTGGGCATTCCATAAGGCAGCACATTTTTAACTTCCTTCTTTCTTTCCTTCCTTGAGTTGGTGAAATGTGAAATTTAATTCAAATGTGAAAATGATTGGACCAAATAGAGAAACACCGAAGGAGAAGGGAATAATATTGGCAGCTTTGCCTGAGCAGCAAAATGCAATGATATTCAGCTCTCCGTTATTTAATATAACAGGACTTACTCCTAGGTAAACATGAATAGGACTTTAACATTTACTGCTTACAGTGCAACCTTACGAATTTTTCCTGTTAATGTGCATAAGGTTTATATCCAAGCGACTACCCCATCACACTAAATTCTGGAAAGTAAACAGTGTAATAATAATACTAGTGTTCTGCAGGAGTCCTTGATAAAATTGTCCATATTGTCGTCTACAATAAATACCTTTCTTCAGTGGTGGGATGGTTTTTATATGTGAAACCAAGCTAGATGAATTACTAAATACACACACTGAAGATGTGAAGTTAACCTTCTTATAACAGGAAGGGAAACTTTGCCAACCCCAGGATGATGAAAGCCATACCACAATATAACCAAGAATTCACTCAATTTTAAAAAGGTCATTTCCTTTTTTCTTTTGTT
This sequence comes from Azemiops feae, assembly GCA_023970755.1. NCBI lineage: Eukaryota > Metazoa > Chordata > Lepidosauria > Squamata > Viperidae > Azemiops > Azemiops feae. The sequence goes on from JALGBA010000683.1 coordinate 3,063,998, forward strand.
TTCTTACCCCCTTTCCATATTTGCATCTCACTCAGGGACTACTATACACTGTCAATGTCCTTTATATCCTATGTCTTCATGGTTTTGCCTTTATTTAATCCTAATTTATACTCAAGGCAAGTCTATGCCCTGGTACTAAAGGAGTATTTTTCCACCTATCTGGGCAGAAAGTTTGCTCTGAATAAACCATATTTGTGGATACAATCAAGAAACCCCTAAGAGATTAGGAAGTAATGAAGTATTAGTACTGCTTTATAAAATCTTAGTAAGACCACACCTGGAATATTGCATCCAATTTTGGTCACCACATTACAAAAAAGATGTTGAGACTTTGGAAAAAGTGCAGAGAAAAGCAACTAAGATGATGATAAAAGGCCTAGAGATTAAAACATATGAAGAACGGTTGCAGGATTTGGGTTTGGCTAGTCTAGAGAAAAGAAGGAGTAGGGGGGACATAATAGCAGTATTCCAGTATTTGAGAGGCTGCCACAAAGAGGAGGGCACCAGAAGGCAGGACAAGAAACAATAGATGTAAACTAATCAAGGAGAGAAGCAAACTGTAATTAAGGAGAAATTTCCTAACAGTGAGGACAATTAACCAATGGAACAGCTTGCCTTCAGAAGTTGTGGGTGCTTCAGTACTGGAGGTTCTTAAGAAGAGACTGGACAGGCACTTGTCTGAAATGGTATAGGGTCTCCTGCTTGAGCAGGGGGTTGGACTAGAAGACCTCCAAGGTCCCTTCCAGCTCTATTCTAAATTGAATTGAATACATAGGATTAGGTTGGCACGTGTTAATAAATTTAGACTGGTATGGGCCTCCCCTCCTGTCGTAGGCATTGCTTTCCAGGGTCATTCTGTTGCCTTTTATTCTGGACGGTAGGCAAATCTGATTCTTTCAAATGGAACTTTCCCCCTGTAGTTGCTAAATCTCCCAGCCAATCCATGGTTCAGAGACCAAGGTCAGCCTGGCCAGTAGTGATTGTGGCGGAACTGCATGGCAATGCCATTTACCCATCTGACAGCTGTTGGTTTAATCTGTTTTTCAACACAGGAATGGCACAAAAACCCATGTCCAAAAGAAGCCTATCATCTATCTGGAAGAGCATTATGTCAATGTCCAGCTGATAGATCAACTATATTCGTTTCTTTTGTTGGATTCCCTTTGAATGAGCCCAGGAAAAATGTATGGCCTTGACAGATGGTAAACCTCTCAGTCTAGCCTACTTCTCATCCCATTCTAGGTTTAAGGTGGGTGACTGGTGGATGTTTTCCCACCAACGGATGATCTTTTATGGAAGAGGAAAGAAAGAGGAGGGAATCCATCAGTGCCTTGATCTGACCTACATAAAGATGGTATTATTTAGTGGAAGTGTAGATATGGTTGCCAAGGAATTGCCAATAGAGACAGAGCAGAGGTTCTACTGGTGTAGTTTTTGATGAGCCCAAGAACTGTTGGGTAGCATTTTAAGTGCTGCATGAGGAAGAGACCTTAGTTTTATTCATTATTTTCTACTTGGATTTATTTGCTTAGGGCTCAGATTGAGGTGGATTTCCCAAAAAATGGAAATTTGTGTAAGGGCTAGGATTTGGGGGTTGTTTAATTATTAGAATTTAGAGGAAACTGGATTTTCAGCCTTCTAACAACCCCTATTTTATGATATTTAATCTTCTCTAAGACTTTATTAACACAATTGGGTGAACTTATGGCCCAAGGATTCCATTCACCCAACATATATACTGTACTACCCAGAGTTGCTTTTTGTGAGATAGGCAGCCATATAAATTTAATGTGTTTTTATATTTATAATTGTTGGATGTTGGTGTGTTTTATCTTGCTGTAAGCTGTTCATAGTCAACTTGAATCACGAGATGGGCAGCAACTAAATTTGATAAATGAATGAATGAATAAATAAATAAATAAGGTTAATTAATAAAGAAATATTAAATTTGGTTATTAGCCTTGGTTTAGAAGGTTGGTGAATCTGCTTGTTTGCCCAGTTCATGGCTCAGTTTATTCTGTGAACCAAGATTGATTCATCATAAAATCAGTGTTGACTTTTAATGACCAATGTAGATCAGTGGGTTTTAAACTGTTTCACCAAGTTACCCATTTTCCCAGTCTTGAATAATGACAGTAACCCTACAAAATCATCATCATCATCATCATCATCATCATCATCATCATCATCATCATCATCATCATCATCATCATGATGACTTCATTGTTTCCCAAAAGCATCAGGGCAACAGTAGTCCCAAAGTGGGTTCTTGAGACACAAACTACAAATTGCTCCATTACCCTCAGGATATGCCCAGATTATGCCCTTTCACTGTAATTAGCCCAGTTTAAGTACCTCTGACAGAGATACATTTTCTCCATGACAATTTGTCCCTAAGCTGATATTTCAGGTCTTCCAACAGCAGGCCATTATAACCGAGTCCATCCACCTGGCTGCTGGTTATCTTCTCTTTCTTTTTACCTTTCTCACCATTAAAGAGCTAGATGTTTGCCTAATGTGTCTGAATTAGAATAATTTGAACCTGGTCATTTGTGTTGGGTTGATTTGTTCCATGATCCATTAGTTTGTTTTCTTGGCTGTCCATATGATTCTCATGAGTTAATCATGCTATGTGCATGATACTTAACTACTTCCGCCAGAAGATAAAGAACGAAGTGAAGGAAGTTTAATAACAAACATACAAGTGTGTAAATGAGACTTAATAAAAGAGCTAATTGCATGTAAAAGGACTAAAAAATTTATTTTTAAGAGGAAGAATTTAGATTAAGGAGTAAGACAGAATTGTTCTTGGGTTGCCAGATCTGTGCTACAAAATTCTAGATGACCTCAAGATGGCAGCAAGGAGAAAATATTTAACTCTCTGCTGCCAGCTAGTGACCCTCTGTTGCCCAGATGTGGCAAGCCTACGAGAGGCTACTGCTTGAAGTTGTGTTTTATATTATTTATTAGTATATTTGAATAAAATGTAAACCTGGAGAAGGAGTGTATATGTGTGTGTGTCTGGGGGGGGGGGATTTTAGCAAGAGCATCATGGTTTCCCAGGGAGGAGACAATATATTCCAGAGAGAAACTCAAATTAAAAGATTGTGCAGATCAGAGTTGGATGGGGAATGGAGGAAGAGTTTCGGGGTAGCAGCAATCTAGAATCTCTCAAGATATATCTATTAGGTTAGAAGTTTATAGCTTTAGTCTGGCAAGATGTTGTCCATTAGTTATATGCAAATAAAGAATTGGACTTGACTGGATTTCACTGTGCTGTCTTTGGGCTTGAGCCTGACATATATAGAATCAAATTCATTACAGAAGCACATGTGGACACAGATCACAGGAAGATTTGGGGTCTAAAACTCTTTCCTATGCATCTTCTACAACGTGACTACTTTGGGTAGTTTAATTCAGAAACAAATCTGATAACTAAGAGCAGGGTTCAGTTCTACAGACTTCATTCAAAGAAGGCAAAGTTATTCAAATACCTACTTAGACATCGATTAGAACTACTTTGAATATTAATGTCTTGATTATTAAATGCAGTCTAGTTACAGCTTTGAAACGGATATTATTATACGAAGATCCACTGGAATATCTTAATTCACCCCCAATTAAAGCATTAATTTATAATTTAATAATAGAAAGAAATACTACATTTCTTTTGGATGCCAAATCTGATCCTTAGCTTTTGGGAGGGGGAAATAAGCCTGTTAAGGGGTGAGAACAATGGCTGCGGTTGATGGGACTATGTTAGGCAGAGCTGTGTCATAAATGTCAACTACATCATAGATCATTATATTTGGGGGATTGTTTGTTATTTCTTTTTTCATTAAACTAAGCCTATTAGTTTTCATTAAACATATTTAAAGAGTGGAAATATGCTTACTAATCTGTACTGCATTAATTTAAAGTGCTTTACTTGGATGAAATACTGGATTGTATCAATATTAGTCATCCCCAGATGAATGGAAACTGCCAGTAAAATGGATTTCACTTTCCTTCCGCATCTCACTAATATCCTCAACATTGAAACATGAACAAAAAAAAAAGATTAAAGGAGAGATAAACTGTGATGAGCAGCAGACTACTTATGTAATACTGTAATACATCCATGATGCATGGATGTGCAAAATTTAGAGCTAGGCTAAAATCTTAATCACAATGCCAATTTTGCATTTTCTTTGGTGGGGGGAGATTTGGTATCACCACTTATGCTACAACCCTAGGGTTATAGTTGTAGAAAAGTGAAAGCAACACTTAACAAATCTTCATGGCTTCCAAGATATATGACAATAGAACGATGCCAGATCAATAGCAAATGATTAAACCAGGTGTCAAAAATGGAGTTATGCCATCTCATCATAATAAATGTCCCCAGTTTTATGATAGTTCATAACAGTGTAGCTCCATTTAAAGCACAGAAAAGCTTTCAAGTCTGATATCTGGTATATCTAACAAGTAAGCTCCAGCTACGTGTCTCTTTTTAGCAGTTTAATGCATGAAGAAATCTACAAGCATAGTAAGAACATGGTTGCGATGGGAAAAAAAAAAGAATGTAATACAAGGAATGGAAATGGCGTTGATGAGTATGGAGACAGTAGAGTGAATTCAGTAGGGAGAAACCATGATCCATTAAGAGGCAAAGAGAGGTGAAAGTTCCCCAAGCCAGAAATTCCACAGGGCACAAGAGAGAGGTATCCAAGCAGTGAAGATGGCCTCTTCTCGTGTTAGATGAAGCTGTTTAGAGGAAAATAGTGAGGCACATTTATTGTGGTGGCAGATACAGCTCTGCAAAAAGAGCCCATTAAACTTTAACATCTCTAGATTGTGATGATGTGCTTGCTGTTTCAGGATACAATGACAAGTGTGTAACTGATTTTGACAAAACTATCCACATTAATTCTGATTTAGACTGATATGAGTTCCAAGTAGCCTGCCTCCTGAAAAGTACAAGTCATTGTACATCAGAAATAAGATTTAGTGTATTTGATGAGTTTATCGCCAAGGGAGAAGCTGCGCTAAAGTTTTTTTTAATGTTACTTCTTCTTTTTAAATAACCTGTTTTGGATTGATGGAATAACAAAATTATCTCATCAGAGAGACTAGAATAGCTTTACATTAATCTGTCATATACGCCCAACTACAATTTTCATTCATTCAAAATTCCTCTGTCTCACATATTTCTTAAAATATGCCCTCCCTCCACATTGTTAACTTTTTTGGTTTTCTGAATTCTTTAATTCTGATTTTTCATTTTAACCTTGTTCTCAATTCTGCTTTTTAGTCATATGTTTATATTGCTTTATTGTGCTATTGTAAACCATCCAGAATCATTTAGGTGAGATGGATCAAGTAGAAATTCAATAAATAAATACACATAAATACATACATACAGTTAAATGTATATGCTATACCAAATTCCAGCCTAGAGTACCTCTCAAAGAGTCGGCCAATCATGTCACATGGACAAGCTACTTATAGTTACTTAATGGGAAAGAGAAATAGTATGATCAAGGACAGAGCATTGCATTCACTATCCCAGAACCATATGCTGAGCAATGCTTCAGTTTTGCCTGAAGTTTAAAGTTGAGTAAAGCTATGATACAGTATATGATTTCTTAATCCTCTGTTACCTTTTATATAGCCAAGCGGGTGCATGAAGAAACTAGAATTGAACAGAATCTGACCCTCTATTTTGTTTTAAATGTCCTGTTTCCTGCAAGAGGAACTTTCCCCCCATCTTTTTATCAGAGAGCAGAGCAAAAGGAATTTATTAGAAACTAGACAACCCATGATCCATGGGGTCATCATGTCAGAGATATTTCCTTACTTAAACCGAAAAACAAAAAATGACCATGCGCAGGCAAACAATTGTGCATTGGTATTAGCATTCTTCGATATAATACTCCGCTTAAAGATGATAAAGGATTGTTACTCCTCAGGTGTATGTATTTATGTATGTGTGCATATATGTTTGTTTGTTTCTGTATGTGTATGAATATAAACTCCAACTTATGCTAAAACCAATCAACAGAATTCTGATTCTGCATTCCATCTTTTAAAGGCTCCTTTCCAGTATTGAATGTTGCCTGCTTGTATAAGCAAGATACACCTGGCGTCATTATTTCTGCAGTGTTTTAATGAATATGAAAAAAGATCATTTTTATTGTGTGTGGCTGAAGACTAAACAATGAGAACAAATTAGGTTGCAAATCATAGAATCATTCTTTCTATACCCGAGAGTAATGGCAGAACAAGGCAGGTGTGTGCTGCATGAATGGATGGAAGTAAATTTGATTACAAGGATCAGAAAAATGTATTTATTCCCACTTTCCATCATTCTGAAATGAGGGGTGACAAGGCGGCACATTCAGTAGTAGAATGCATGTCTTGCATGCTAAAATCATTGCTTGGAACTTTATTTAAAAGGATCTTAGTTACCAGAAAGAAATAAACATGTATGTTCATTAAACATGCAGACTCGCTTCTTCAAGCTAAATTCCCCTTTGATTCAAGCACAATTCCTTTTGACTTCATAAACGCATTCATACAGCCTTGTTTGCAAAGTTTCAACAAAGGGATCCCACACTCCTTTAATAAGATTACTTTTGATTTCCTAGTTTGATCTTCCAGATTTTGTGATGCTTTTCTATTCATATACTCACCAGGCCTGATCCTGCTTTGTTTACAAAAAAAAAAAAAAAGGAAGACTAGGAGCTGCCCCCTGTCAAAGCATAAATTATCAATAGTCAAAATGGCCCAAAGGGTAGTTATTAATTCAAGGGGGGAGGGAGACTGATTTTTTTGGAGAAAGGATTCAGTTTTTCATCTACAAAATCCTATACATTAAAAGCATGGCATTCACAAAGGGAGCTAGCTAGATGCTTCACCTCTGTTTTTTTTTTTAATGTAGTCAGACTGTCAGCGTACTGAAGCTGACAATACGATTTAAGTTCTTCTTAGTATCAGAACCCAACATGGATCTGTTTTACGAGTTACTGTCAGTTGCCCATCCCCCCCCCCATTTTAAGTTTGCTTTGCCTTGTCCCATTTTAACCTGAGTATATTCAAAGATATTGAAGAGAAAGATATCCACGTGAACAGGGACATGTATCTGATTGATTGAGTTAGCCTATCACATTGAGTTACCTTGAAAAATAGCTCACAAAAACTTATGCCTTTTAAATAATGTTTCTAGTTGGAAAGGATGCTACCAGATTCCTGATTTTTTACTGGAAAAATCTGTACTGAATTCCCCTCTCTTCAATTCATAAGAAGAAGCACTATTATGAGAGTGCCAGAAAGTTAGGATGCGCTTAGCTCTGCTTCTTATTTCTGTTCCTTCTCACTCTCTGTGTGCTAGGTTCCTATATATGTATACACATTTAAAACTGGGGGCGGGGGGGGTGGCGGTGGCGGGGGGCTTTCTGACCTTAATATAACATTAATAAACATCAGAACAAAATCTCGTAAAATGACGGTTCATAAATTCATCCATCTTTTTTGGATGGAGTGAAACTTTGCTGTTCCAACAAGCTTTGAGGAGAATACTTCTCTTTAGACACTCAAAAAACCTCCTTTTCTTCTGCAAATGGTTTTCGAGTGAGTTGCCTGCTGTTTAAAACAGAAAACAAAAAATAGCCAGCAAACTTGGTAAGAGGCAGCCAAAAAAAGATTCTTGGTGTAGCCATGCTAAGCAAGCATGATTTGAACCCTGGTTACCTCTCAAATTATGGACTTCCAAATTGATGGGAGTATTATTGATATGAATCAAAACTAGCTCTTCAGAAATGAGACAAAATCAGGAACATCCCACTTTCTATTTACTGTTGAGAACTTGACATCTTGAACAAGAAGGTGAGATGGGCTGAGTTTTCACAGAATTGTCATACATACTGTAGCTAGAAGATGACGTAGATTTGATTTATTGATATAAGCAATATTCTTTTTAGGAGGAATAGAAACTGTACATCAGAACACAATGGGAGATAACCATCCCTTGCAAGTAAACAAACACTACTTTGTACTTTAACAGTACATCTCTGAAATTGAGGGCAGCAGGCCACTAAGGAGATACTGGACTCTGCTAGATTTGTCTGCAGGGAGAATGAGCTGAAGTTGTCTTACTCACCAACCCCACTCATTGCATCTGCACATGAAGCGATTGCTTCATTTTGCTGAATGCCTGAATTGACCTAAAAGGATTCTGGATAATCTCCTGAAGATCAGAGAAAATACCAAGATTGGTTATTCTCCTAGAACACAAATATATTCTTAAAGCAGATGCATTGGAGACTTTCCCTCTTCTTCAATTCTATCCCGACAGCTTGGCTCATCGGTAGGCTTTCTGCAAAGCCCTAAGAGTGTTTCATCCTTCAGGTTGTGAGTGGTAGAGACAGAGGACTTATGTCATCCATCTAAAGTATGTGGGTGTGTATGTGTGCTGTAGGAAACCGGGATCTATTTTCATATCATATCTGACTGAACAAGGAAGATAAAACAAATACTCAGAGTTACGAAATAAGTCTGAGGTATCTATAGGTTGTTTTTGATGAGATGCATCCCTTAGGAACCTAAGCATGGTCTTTGCTAAGGTTTGAATTTTGCTGAACATGGAGCTGAATTGAAACAGCTCTTCCCATCTGATTGTGTGGCTTGTGAAAGTCATTCCCTTTCTGATGATGTCCTGGGTGGGTCCAGAAGGCCAGCCCAATTATTACCTAAAGGGAGGCAGCTGATTTCGTGGCATTTTTTGTTCTTACAAACTGTGCATTAGTGTAGTATAATGGAGAAGAAGAAAGACAACAACATTTTCATTCCAAGAAAGCTCTCCTTCAGAGAAGGAAAAAAAAAAGATTGTCTACCAAGTTGGCCAAAATAACTTGATTATTCTGGATACTATGCAGTTGATTTGAAGAGAATGAAAGTACTATTTACTATGCTTTGGGGGGCACTAAAATGTCATGGGTGGGCTCTGATATACATCTATTTCATGCTTAATGACAAATGTGATGGAGAAGCCTTTCTTGCTGCCTCCATATTTTAGGGGAATGTGGGACATCTTCACTTCATCTTGATAAGGCAAACTGCATTACCTCTAGGCCTCATCAAGCTGTCTTACATCACATTGAAGATTGGCCCTGCAGTTTTAGTAATTGGAACCACCTTCTGTGTATGCAATGAGAAAGGTAGAAGCCTCTTTCAGATATAGAGTCAGTCAGAAGACAGGGACAACATAAGACAAAACAAAGGGCCTATTTCTCTTTAAGAGGAAAGAAGGATCATGCTGCTTCAGAAAATGGTTCCAATAGAGCACTTTCTCCAAACTGTCATTTGCAGTTCTTTAAACCTTCATTTTTGTTCTTGTTCCTTGCTGTCCTTACAATGACAGTAGGAAATATTGCTAAGCATGAAGTCAAATATCAGTTCAGGTAAGTTTTAATCCTAGATTAGCCTTTAGAAAGCAGCAGGAAATGAAGAGAGAGAGAGAATAGCACTGAGGATTAGGTCTGGGAAATGTCCAGGTAACCAAGAGGTTCTGTGAAACTTCTTCCCTCTTTCAAGCCTCTGTAGATTAAAAATATTTACTTGAGCTGAAAATATATAGCAGAGCTCTTGTTGAGGTGCTTCTCCGCCCATCTGATTTGATGGAATTGGATGGAATAGAAACTATTGTTTTTGGAACACTTGTTTGTTTAAGGATGATAAGGGGGTAGATGGGGAACTCATTAAATAGCCAACACTCCAGAAGATAGGCTTAAGATACAGAAGGAGCTTAAGAGACTTGAACATTGGGCACTATCTAACAAAATGAAATTCAATGGCGAAAAATGTAAGGCTCTATCTTTAGACAAGAAAAACCAAATGCACAGGTGGTACCTGGCTCAATAGTAGTAACTGTGAGAGTGATCCTGGAGTCCTAGTGCATAATCACTTAAATATGAGCCAGCAATGTACTGCAGCTGCCAAAAAAGCCAACATAGTTCTAGGCTGCATTAACAGAGGGATAGAATCAAGATCACGTGAAGTGTTAATACCATTTTATAATGCCTTGGTAAGGCTGCATCCAGTTTTGGTCACCACAATGTAAAAAAGATGCTGAGACTCTAGAAAGAGTACAGAGAAGAGCAACAAAGATGATTAGGGGACTGGAGGCTAAAACATATAAGGAACGGTTGCTGGAATTGGGTATGTCTAGTTTAATGAAGAGAAGGACGAGGGGTGACATGATAGCAGTGTTCCAATATCTCAGGGGTTGCCATGAGGAAGAGGGAGTCAAGCACCTGAACACAAGACAAGAAGCAACGGATGGAAACTAACCAAAGAGGGAAGCAATCTAGAACTAAGGAGAAATTTCCTGTCAGTTAGAACAATCAATCAGTGAAACAACTTGCCTCCAGAAGTTGTGAATGCTCCAACACTGGAAGTTTTAAAGAAGATATTGGACAACTATTTGTCTGAAATGGTATAGGGGTTCCAGCCTGAGCAGGAGGTTGGTCTAGAAGACCTCCAAAGTCCCTTCCAACTCTGTTATTCTGTATATGTTTTTATAGCCTCATCTTACATGCATGCACTAAACACAGTCTTGGAATTAGCAGGTTTATGATGCCTTGGATCACCAGGTTTATGGTACCTTGGAACATTTATTTCCTGCTTCTTCATAGCCTGTTGCACACTTCAGCTATACATCTTTCAATTATTTGTCCTCCTTCCTACATTTGGTGCCAGTCCTTAAAATCTAATTCATATCTAGCCTCTTCACCAACTGCTTTTAGCAAAACCAGTTACACAAAAAATAAGTGACTCATCAGCACCAGTCCTACCATCTGATAGAATGAGAAGGCTGAATCACATAGCTACATGCAGCTAAATGCATCTATCTATTTGCTTATTACTGAACTTTAATTCATTTGGATAGGGAGATGCACTTGTGATAGTTCTATCATTGGTGACATATATTGTAGCTTTTGATATTATACAGCCTGGATGGAAAGAGAACATGCTATTTGCTATTCTGCCTCAGTCTGCACAATATCTTGCCTTTTTTTCTCCAAAATTGGAAAATCTCAATTTTGGGATTCTATTTCTTTTAAATGAGTTTCTTCTTAAAGGCTGATACTTGCCAGCCTACCCAAATTGTTCTTCAGAGATATTCAGAAATAATTTGGTGCCTATCCAGTTAAGAAGAACTGATTGTATACTTTTCTGTGAGTTAATGACTTCCTGGATCAGGAGCCGCTGTCCTGAACTGGATGACCATTCAGAGTATCTGATGGTGAAGGCATCAGACTTGACAGTGATACATTTCTTTGATGCACACTTAAATATACCTTCAAATAGATTCAATATAATTGATGGATGGATTGACTGATTGATTATGTAACATCAAGTGAATATGACATTTTAGTGACCAAATAGACAGACTTTCTTCATGAAGATCTGTTGTCCCTCACTGGTCTTTTGGGTGTTCTAATGGTGCTTTTCCAGTTCCATTGTCACTATCTACCTGGCTGCTGGTTGTTCTTGCCTTCTTTCTCCTTCTGCCTTTTCCAGCTTTAGAACATTCTCTAGGGAACTAATGTGTCCAAAGTAGGAGAATTTGAGCCTGGTCATTTCTGTCAGGTTGTTTCCTCCTTTCCAATTTTGAAATCCAGATTTTTGCATGTCTGTTAGCATCATACTGAAAACTGTTAGTCATAAAATCACTATATAATAGTCTTTGAAGTTCTCACCCAGGATTTTTCTAGCTGATAGATCAGGGGTCTTCAAACTTGTCCCTTTTATGACTTGTGGACTTTAACTCCCAGAATTCCTCAGCCAGCATGCCTGGCTGAGGAATTCTGGGAGTTGACATCCACAAGTCATAAAAAGGCCAAGTTTGAAGACCCCTGTGATAGATGCCATTAGTAATCTAGCTATTCCCCACCCTTTGTAAAAAAAAAAAAAAGCACTGAAGGATTTTTCTAAAAAATGTAAATGTATGTCCTTCTTTAACTTCTCCACATAAGATATAGATTGGAAAATATTGTTGATGCTTTCTGGGTTCCATACATGTATCTGCTCATAAAGTACATTAAAATAATATTAAAATGCTGTCTCCTGAAACTATGTGGTCCCCACTGAGAAAAGATGAATTTCTTGGAAACTTTCACAAACACTAGAATAGATATGTGCTTTTTGAGTCCTAAGCATAGCAAAGCCTTTGACTGTAGGCAAAAGGAATCCATTGGCTAGAAGCCAAGCCTCAGCCAAAAGTGTTAGATGCACCCCATTTATTATTAATGGAGTAACACTTCATATAACAGCAACAGTGAAGAAAAGTAAGTAGTTACCATGGTGATTTGTTACTCAAGATCTATCTACAAATATTCCTCTCCTCTCTTACCACGATAAATATTGTATTATATAAAGGCTAACAAAGATCCTATCAGATGCCATTTCTTAGCAAGTCTCCAGCAGTGACCATTATGGCTAGCTAATGGATTGTCTGATAGTCACATTGAATTTGCCATTTGTAAATGTTTAACTTTCCTTCCTATCTTGTTTAAATGGATTCATCATTCCACAATGAAATGTTACAAGACAGCTGTTGATATGATTAGGCAAAAGTATTGCTTTCAGCTTCTGGGTAAATTTCACATCCCTTTGTGCCTTTTGAGCTTGTTTCAATGAGGAAATGGAAGCTAAATTGAATAGAAATGTTAAAACAATGTTTAAAAAAGGTGACTGGGATTTGGTTGGCTTTATTTAGTATTGGCTACGTTCAGACTGAAAATATGACCAGGTTGATGCTTTAACCTATTTCCTAGATTTGTATAACACTCTGACCTTTAAACTTTTCAAATGAGCATTTACACCATTTGCTAAGCCACAACAACTCTAATTTAGGATGATAAGAATCAAGTATCATATTCCTCAATCCAGTGGATTCCATGTAGTTTATATATAATCGCATACAATAATCATGATACAGTATAAAAATATAAACATTATATAAATATAATAAATTAAATATCATACAGAGTTAACTCTGGAATCAATCTCAAAAAGCCAGTATTCTGAATGACCCCAAGAGTGAAGACTATCTCCAACTAAAGAATAGTTCCCTATAAGGAGGTCCCTTACAGCAGGACTTTTCAACCAGTGGTACGGGTACCACCTGTGGTACATTGGCACCTGGCAGGTGGTACGCGACCATCCTAGAAAAGTGGTAGCGGGGGAGGGGAATTTGCTGAACCAGTGGCAGCACCGCACAAGCCTGAGTGGAAGCGCCAGGATCAGTGCCGCTTTCCAGCTGATCAGCGCTTCTTCGGGGCTGTCAGGGCTCAGTGGAAGTGCCAGGATCAGCGCCAGGATCAGCGCCAGGCTCCAGCTGGAGCTCGGCGCTGATCCTGGTGCTTCCACTGAGCCCTGACAGCCCCGAAGAAGCGCCGATCAGCTGGAATGTTGCAGCATCTCCAGGGTCTTGTGATTTACATTCAGATGCTTGGAAACTGATTCATATTTATGATGGTCACAGTGTCCCAGGGTCATGTGAAGTGACCAAAACCTGCTGCAACCACCCAGCAGACGGGGGGAATAAAAACCAAACACTCCCCACCCCATCCCCGCTGCCAATCCTCAACAGAAATGCTCACAACAATGAAAACCTTGGACAGGAGGAAGAGCGCCGCCGGGCTTGGGCACTTTTTTCAGTGCCATTGTAACTTCGAACAGTCACTAAGCGAACTGTTGTAAGTCGAGGACTACCTGCACTTTATCACTTTTTTCCTTTTTTTTTTTTGGGGTCAAGTTTTTGACACCTTGCTAGGCGACTGGTGGTACTCGGATGTTGCCATATCCTAAAAGTGGTTCAATGGGTGAAAAGGTTGAAAAGCCCTGCCTTACAGTACACTGATTGCCTGCCTTCAATTCCCCAATAGGGGGAGATCTTGAGTAGGCCTTCTTTGACTATCCAGATTGAGCAGACAGATCTGAGTAGAAAGATAGATACCTAGCACACAAGTCATTTAAGTCTTTAAAGATAGCAACCACATCTTGAATTGCCCTCATAAACATCCTTGAATCCCATGGCAAATGTGTAGTATGGCAGTATTGAGAATGATCAATAAACCTGTGGGCTGTTGCATTTTAGACCAGCTGAAGTTTCTGGATGGTCTTCAATGGCAACCCCATGTAGTGCAAATCACAGTTATCTAAACAGGATGTGGCAAAAGCATCCTTTTCCAGCCAAAGCTGAGCATACACACAGAGAGATTTCTAATCTTTAAATATAGCTATTGAAGATTAGGGATGCTTATGCTTTAAAAACGACCCAGAAGTGTTTCAGATCTCATACAACTACCGCAGTTCTCTTCTATTCATTAAAACAGCAGAACATTTTTTTTCAGGCTTGATTGAATGTCATTGCTTTAAAAAGTCCAACCTTGACTAGTATGACTCTTAAAACAGCAGCATCTTTTTAAAAGATTTATGTGGATGCTTGAAAAAGGCTGGGCTGCTTTCATGAAGGAAGTGCTATTTTCTTACCTCTGTCACGTCTGAAGCACTTTCTCCAAATTATTTTTAAAGCACAGCCTTACTGATGAGCATTTGCAGGGCCAACTTTCTTAGAATAATGTGCATATTAGCTACAAGGAGTACTTGTTTAGCAGCTGCCTTGTTTAGGAACCATTCATGAATAGGATGGCGACGAAAAAGTAAGCTTATTTAAGTACCATTCATAGACAGGACAGTGATGAAAAAGTAATTCTTGCATTTACAACCTTCGCAGGTCTCTAGTGCAAAAGAAAGCTGAAGAAAGACCATAAGCATGGTTGCATGTCAGTGACTATTTAGTAATCCAGTTGGGGTCACTAAATGAGGACTATGTGTATATAAATCAAATAGGTAACATGTTTCCAACACAGTCACTTTTTCTAGTATTATTTCTAACGATTGTGGCCATATGAAAAAAGAAGGAAGGAGGAAAAGGATAAGTGCTATCACATGCATAATGACAACTTGAAGAAATGATGCAGCTTTTGTAACCTTCATCAGTTGTGCCATTTGTCCTTGTATTAGAAACCTTGACTTTTGGGAGATATTATTGTACTGCAGATTCTCCAACCTTGCTACAAATCTTTCACTTTCAAAAGAGGATTTGTTTTTAGGTAACGGTGCCTCTACACCTTGCTGAGTAAATGGACCAGCAGTGATCTCAAAAGAGGCTACAGCTGGTTCAACCTCAGGAGGGTTGCATTAGTTTCTAAGCGGAGTTTCCTGCATGAAGAGGATATTCGACATGGTACATAAATCTGTTTAGAGTCTTACCTTGGGAAAATGAAACATCTTTCCCAAACCATCTGCCTTTCATAGTAAAAGCAAAATCTGATCACATCCATACTGATTTAATTTAAAATGTTGAAATAATGGCTGATCTTGCTGTTTAATCTGTTTTCCTAGTGTACACAGAAAGCATACATTTCACCATTATTTATCATCTAATGATGAGGAAAAAAAGTTAATTAAAAATTAACACGCTTAGCTTTTGTTGTGTCTTGAGCAGAATTAACCCTCACTTTTTTTCAAAGTCAAAGGGGAAAAAAAAATCAATCTTAATTACCACACAGTGATATCATAAACAGTTTGTTAAAGAGATTGTTACAGTTATACTGCAATCAGAAAAAAAGAGAGAGGTTTAATCTCTGTAGTAGTGGTATTTCAGGTAATACCACAAGGAATTCTAAAACAAACAAATAAAAAAGGCAGCGTGATGGTATACGGTCTAGTTCATTTTACAGAAATATGATATCAAAATCAGCTTTTGAAATTATGTAAAGCCATGTGATGTAAAACTTAGAAGGAGTGAACTTCACTGAATGATATTTCAAGTTGAAATGCATCTGCATGCTTTTATAAAGTTCCATGCATCATGAACAGAGTTAAACATAAGGCTGTGCAATGGTTTGGATATGATTGTACAAAAGGTACTTGGGAGTGCATGGAAAGGTTAATTCCTCTGCAACTCCTTAAACAAGTCATGTTTTTCTCCCTGGGATTCTGCGGTGACTGCAGAGAATGTGCCAGAAAAAGATGCAACCTCCTTAAACAGTTGTAGAAAGATACTGTGTACGCTCCATACACCCTGGAGTACATTTTCCAAATTATTTCCAGTGTGTTGCATGACCTGATTAATAAAATGGAGATTTGTAAAATTTTTGAAGTGAGGAGGGAAGATGGAAAGGATAAAGTTTGCTCAGTTTTGAGAAATACTTTTTATGTATTTTGTTTCACAAAATTTTGTTTTACAAATTTTAAAAACTTAGATCCCATCCTATAATAGCAATCACAATAGCACTTACTTATATACTGCTTCATAGTGCTTTACAGCCCTCTCTGAGCAGTTTACAGAGTCAGCACATTGCCCCCAACAATCTGGGTCCTCATTTTACCGACTTTGGAAGGATGGAACGCTGAGCCAACCCTGAGTCGGTGAGGATCGAATCCCTGGCAGTCAGCAGAATTAGCCTGCAATACTGCATTCTAACCACTGCGTCACCCTGGCTCTTGGTGGCACACCTACTGTAGATGATACATTATAATCCAATACATACTTACCTGGAAATGAATCTCATTAGGCTCGGTGATTACACAATATGCTTAAGAACCAATGGTGAGAACAGCTAACTCATTCAATATAATGGCAGAATTGAGACAATTGTAATCCTGAATGACCCAGAGCAATTGTGAGTTTAACCCTCTTCCTTTGGCCAGCTACCTGTACTCTGTGAAATCAAACCCCACTTGTCTGATGAGAAAGTGAAATGATTGTAGCTAGCTTCCAAGCAGAATAGGGACATCATGGCTTGCCATTGCTACGGTCTTTTTATTGAATATTGCTACATTGCTACAAAAGTTTACCCAATTTTGTACAAGCTAATGACTCCCAGGATACCCCAAACTTCACAATGGAAAGGCCACACATTCCCATCAATAGAAGAATGGCAAATTAGGTTGTCATTGTCAGTACATTGATGACTAAAGTAATCTTCTGTTTGAAAAATAAATTTGACAGTTGAAGTTAATGTGAAAACAATTTTTGAACTCTAATTCTACCAATGATCTTGTATCACATGCAAGGAATGGGTTTCTCTTAACAAAAAGTTTTAATATTTAAGTTATGAATGAACTGTGAATAGATATGTATTAGATAAGTTTTTCACTTCATCTTATATTTCATACTGTGCTGATTATTATTGTCGCATCTTGTACATTAATTTGATTTCAATTGTAGTTTTAAAGCGATAAAAGGTACTTAAATGCTTAGAACTAAATTAATGTTATTCTGACAATTTGTACTTAATTTACTTAAGTGCTTACTAATGATCCTTATAAATCTCTTGTTTATTTACTTTGCTTTTTCTTATTTTTCTTCTTCTTTTTTGATTGATTTTTTTTATCTTTTTAAAATGTTCAGTGAACATATAAAAAAACAAGGATCTTCCAGTCACAATATTGTGAAAAATCCAATTCATATCAAATATAGATTTATCAGCTATTTTTAAAATAAGGTTATCCCATAATCTGTGGTTTTCATAGCAAAAATCTCAAAATTGCATCTTCACCCAATATCTTGGACATTAAATGCAGACATTGCCAGGGACTCCATAGCTTCATAATCTGTATGTATTTGTTACAGAGGGAAATCAACTTCAGAGTGCATAGAATTTTATTTGCTTTAGTGAAATGCTGAAATGGAGATATTCCATTACTTAAAGTTTGGCTCTATTTCTTGGAGTTTAGCTCCAACTGCTTTAGTGAAATGCTGAAATGAAGATATTCCATTTCTTGGAGTTTAGTTCCATTTGTAATAAAAAAAGAAAGCATTTTAAAGCATATTCATAGCATATGGGCCAGCTAACACAACTTATCAATGGCTGAAACACTACCCATCTGGAGGTAAGATAGCTCCAACTCCACAGACACTGTGAACTCTAGTCAAAGTGGTATTATTCCAAATGAAGATTGACTTTTAGAATCCCTTATCTGAGTGGTGCTGGTGGTACATTGTATTTCAATTGTTCATTTTTACTACTTATCTATTTTTTTTAACATTTTGCTCTGGCTTTAATTTGATTAATTTTATTTGGATTAGGGCAGGCTATAAATATTGTAAAATAAAAATTAAGGATATCATACTTTTATAAGCAAGCAAAATTAGATATAGTATATTTATAGAGTAAAATATGACTTAACATAAAGATACATATAAATGTATTGCATTTCTTTGTATTCCTCCCAAAAGTTTGGATGTTTTAATGAATCAGAAGAAAAAAAATCCAATTTTTTCCATTATTTCAGAATTTTCAGAAATTTTAGATCTCTAAGGATGCACCCTTTTGCTATATTCACTGTTCAGAGATGAGAGTTGATCACAGATCAAGGAAAACCATAAATTATTAAAAGCAGAGAAAAGATGAACTACAAAAAATACCTTTGAAGCAAAAAATATCTTGTTAGGAACTATTCCATTGTCTAACTTTTGGCTTTTGAATAGCATTAGATTAACAGAGGTTGTAATGTGTCTGCTACATTAATTTGTGCAAAACCTGGTAGGATTATGTATGAATACTGATAAATCTGCCAATGTTGTGGAAATCTTTGTTCCACTTCTCAGCACAGATCAGTGAATACTAATAATCATATCTAAATTCACAGATCATCACATAATCTTTGAAAAATGAACACTTTTGTGATTTTCATGGGTGAGCATTTGCAGTTACCCAAATTTTCATATTTCATTTTTGTTTTATTTCTTTATCAAAACCGCCATGCTATGTTCATTCATTTCTTTCAACTTGTAAGTTACCCCATAGCAGCTTCCTTACGTACTGGGGGGTAGATAATGTGATGCCCTCAGCAACAAATATTCCCGCAGACAACCTTTGATCCTTCTGAGCATCCCTACTCCACCTGAATTTTTAGAAGTTTTTTCATTAGAAAAATAAATAAATTGAAAGCTGTCACACTGTGAAGCAAAGCACCAGGCTTCTAGTATCATTTATATTTAAGAGATTTGCATTCTGCAAAAAGCATGCTAGGATTAGTCTTGGAAGCTAGTTTGCTTTATGGTAAATGTGTGTTTTGAGGCTGGCCATGACCTTTACTGTATCCATGTCCTGGACAGGCAGTGTGGTAGCCATTCTGTAAGTGTATGTGCCATATATCAGAGCTACCATATCTGGGCTGTAAAACCTATAGGCAACCATTAGATGGCACCAAAGATGTACACCCAAATCTAATTTTATGCTGCCATCTAGTAAGAATCTGTTGCTTTGCATTCCAAATTGATAACCGTATTATATTCTTTCAAAATGTCCAATGTGCATTGAACACATATAAGAAAAGTGTATACAAATCTCTTTTTAGATTTATTCTTTTAAATTTTTATTTTGTTAAGAATTCAAACCATGTTTGTAGCTGCAGGGAGTAAAAATGCTTTATAATTGTCATCCCTTTGAGGTAGTCCAGACCATAAGCACCAGACATCAATAGTAACACTACTTTTATTGTAACAGAATCTTGCAAGTGTGAAACTACCTCTTCCTTCCCTTACTTTTGCTTTTCTGAAAACCAGGGAGGGACCATTCTAAGATGCTTTCTCCACCTCCATCCCTTTTTCAGAATTAGACTTCATTGGTTAGTTCATTTTCTAGAGTGAATTTCTTCCTTTTGTCTTTCAAAGTAATTCCCACAGACCATTACAAAATGACACAATCAGTTGGTTCATATGGCATAATGAACACCACACTATGGCTTGGCAAAACTATTCTAACAATTCTGCCCTACTTTTGGCAGATACTGGAATCCCAAATGAAACTTAAGAGCAAATTACTGTTTTTATTATGGGATGTTTTGCTTTCATTAAGATGTAAGTATATTAAATCTATGGGGGGGGGAACCCAATCTATCTTATTAGCAAAACCATTAACAATCACCCATATTATAACTTTGTTAATTGGTTGATGGGATATTTCCTTTAAAAACTGGAGTGCTAATTGGGAGCAGCTCTTGAAAACTAGTGACTAATGGAGTTGGCAGGAGTCAGATACGGAAGCTTCAAAATCAAACAGGTAACATTTACACTAATAATACTAATTTAAAATGTCAGGATTTTATTTCATTTTTTTTTTAAAAGAATATATTATAGTTTGGCTCATGCCAGTTCAATCAGTTGTTCACCTTCCTATGTAGCTCCCAATTAACACTTTAAACTGTTTTTCTTAAAACAACATTGGTTATTATACTCTAGCACCGAAATATTATGTTGGCAATAAGCTTGCTTTAACTTTGGAACAGTCACTTCACTTTTCAGATCACTGTTATACTTATTGATAGAAATGTTGTTTCTTAAATAACCCCACCTTTCTCTCTCTCCCTCTCTTTCTCTCTCTCACACACATAAACATATAAATTGTAAATTGTCAAAAAGTTGTAGATATCCTCAACAAGGTCAGGGAGATATTTGGTGGTGCTGTTATACCTTTATATTCACATCTACGTCCATATTTGTACATGTTTTTACCTATGCATAAAGTAGCTTCTCAAGAAGAAAACAATAATATACATAATGTAAAACATAAAATCCAGGAAAATTTTGCAATATAACAAACAAAAATATCACACAATGGATCTGATACCTATTCTAATCCAAAGAAAGAACCAGGTTTTAAGGGATTGTTTAAATAAGGTTTGGGAGGGAGCAGCTATACAAATCTCGGTGAAATGTTGTTCCAAGAATATTTTATGAAATAATGGTTTTGAGAGGATGACCCATCCCTTCTCCAGAAGTAAGCAGAAAAAGCATACAATTAACAGCTAGGGAATGCTTCAATGACTTTCCCAAACAAACATTTTCACAACAATCAATAAAGAATAACAAGTAATGGCATGATGGGATGAGGATAAAGAACAAAAATGCAAGATACAGTTGATAGGAGAGGATATACAAAGGATGAACAATATATTATACAGTAGTGGCCAAAATTATGGAAACCTTTTGGGAAAAGTGTATTTTTGAGGTTTGATGGCTAATAACACCACTTTTGTTTGGAGTAGTACCATAAAATTATATATCAATGGAAAGATAATTTAATCAAGTTATGTAATGCAACATAGTTTGTTCAATTATCTGTACTGTATTTTATGAAAAGATATAGCCAAATAACCAGAAAAAGGAAGCACAACTTTCTTAGGTTGATATCAAGTAGCTTTCCTTCATCTGATTGTAGCCAATGAGCATGAGTGTTTAGAGAGCCACTCAGGTGTCATCTTGTTTTGGCAATGAGCCAATCAGATCACAGTAGGATTCAGTTATTGATGTCATGTATTGAAGCTGAGAGGAGGACATTTGTCAGTGTGTTATGTGATCGCTATCAAGTTGGTTGGGTTTTTTTTCCTTTCATTTAGTGAGCTTGTAAAACATAATAAAATTAAAGTAATGGTGCAAAGAGTTGACTGGTTGCCCAGAAAGCGATGTAAAATAGTATTATTAAGTTAACAAGGCTACAGTTATAAAGAAATTAGAAGAAAAATTGGTGGAAACTTAACCAAAGGTGGCATTTCTACTGTACACTTTTCCCAAAAGGTTTCCACAATTTTGGCCACTACTGTATATATTTGTGGGCAGAAGGTAGGAAATGTAGAATATGTATTCCTGTAGAAAGTACAGATAATCCTTGACTTGAGTCTGCAATTCTGGTCATAAGTCATAACATCTCAGATGTGAAAGACCAGATCCACATATGAAGGTCCGATTTAACTGATTTATTGCTAAAAGCCTGTGCAAAGAAATCTTAATTAATGGTCAACACTTGGTTCGAGTTAGAGAAGGGTCAATGGCAGTCAAGGGTGGGGTTGGGCTTTGTTTGTATTAGTGATTCTAGGTTTTTCCCATTTTGGCCCCTACATGACAGTTGTAAATCAGGTCATCATGTGACCAAGGCCTTCTTTGTGGCAGTTGTTTGCTATGTAGGCATTTTTGTTTTGGTTGAAAACTGGAAATAAACACCAGGTTCCAGAAAAAAATGTCACAACTCCCAGTCATGTACCTGCAGGATGTTGCAAATGACCATAAATGTGGGCTGGTTGCTGAGTATCCAAGTCATATGACTGGGGGGAGAGGAACAGAAGTTCAAAACTGGGTCATAGGTTCCTTTTTCAGGGTCCATCCTAAGTTCAAATGGTCCCTCGGCCACCAGTCATAAGTCACTTGTAAAGGTCAACTCCTAATGTTAGCTGATCAGGAAAAGTTAAGTAGGGTTGGGCCTGGTGAATATTTGGAAATCTCAGGCCTATAAGGCCATACTAGAAAATGAATCCACAAAATCATTAAGAATCAAGATCAACTTGAAGAAGACTTGACTTGACTTAGTAGCTCAGGGGTGTCAAACTGCCAGCCCGCAGGCCGGATGTATCACATGGAGGCCATGCCCACCCCGGCTCCACAAAGGCAAAAAACATTGCAATACGTCACATGACATGGCGAGTTTGACACCCGTGTAGTAGCTGAACACATTAAATGTTTGGAAGGCTTAGAACAGGGGTAGGCAACCTTGGCTCTTTTATGACTCATGGACTTCAACTCCCAGAATTCCTGAGCCAGCATGGCTGGCTCAGGAATTCTGGGAGTTGAAGTTCACGAGTCATAAAAGAGCCAAGGTTGCCTACCCCTGGCTTAGAAGGTAGGTATTCCATTTTTTTTTAGAGTAGGGCTTGGATGAGTTAATCTTGTATAAATGTTTAACAAAAGACTTGCACCTGTTTTTATGAACTCCATTGCCCATAAACATATTGTATTGTAAAATGTTTTAGTGGAACTTGCGATTCCATGATCTGCTTTACCAGAACGCAGTACTTTGCGTGAATCGCCATAGATAAGGAATGGTTCAATCAGGGAAATAATTCAAGGAAAGTGTGCCACCCTCTAGAACAAATGACAATTCAACCATACTTCCGCAGGTCTTCCACAGCCAGTAATCTTGGCAGTCACAGTGTGAGACATTCAATTCATAGTTGGACTAAACTACTGTTATTACTGCTTGTCAAAAACAGTGATCATTGGGATTGCTTGAAGAGTTATTCTTACTGATCTAAATGCCGTTACCAGATCTATTTGCCTTAGGATATTACATACCTGTTGTTGTCACCACTTCAGCTAATGGCATTACCTGAAATGGTGAACAAGTGTACTTGTCACTGACATTTTCTATTAGAGAAGCCATAAGTCATCCTTTAAAACCAAAGCACAGACGTGCATACACATACGTGCATATACTTGTGAAGGAAAGCAATTCAGTAAAAGCTTCCGTTGCTTCCAAGAAAAAAAACAAAAACCTTCATTGAAAATAAGATGACAAGGTAGACAGGGGGACAAAAGAGAGCATGCTGACTTTGAAAGTAGTCTAGCCACCTTTAGATTATTGTAAATAATGCTGAGCAACAGCAGTGGTGCAATTAAAAAAAATTAATCCCCAAAGCAAGAGTGTTGTCCTGAGCATCTGAGAAATATTTTCCAAAACTAAAAGCTTTGGTGTAAGGAAACTCTCTTGCAATAGCAGGAACGAAGGCATTTTTTTTTTTTGACACATGGCAAGATCACCCTCTGTTAGTTGAATCTGCTGATAGGGGCCCCTGCCAGTTTTATCATCCACCCAGCAAAATGTTACCTCCTGAAATCTGACATAAGACTCTTCCTCAGTGATCTCGGCAAGTAGCAATGAAAACCAGCAGCATCCAGAATTTTTTTTACAAATAATCCTGCCCATTTTAATTTCTCCACATTTCCCCTGGAGTATTCCATAAAGGCAAGCTGGATCAAGAGGCCAAAGTAGGATATGGGACTCCATTCCTACCCAATTTGAATTAGTGGTGAGGTAGCTTTGATTCTTGAAAGCTGCTTGACTGTGTGGACTCTTGCTGCTAGTGCTAATTTATGGCATATACTGAATAATGAACATCAGATGTAAATTATATTTGGTAGTCTTTTGCTACTGACTGCATTGCCTGTGAAATTCCTTGTTTATGTGTAGACAGAAGAACCCCTCTGAAAAATGATTGGTGGCATTTGTAGGACAAGATTAAACTTTCCTAAAGACCACAATTTAGGATTTTAATTTCCTGTTTCTATTTAAAGAACAAAAGTTTTTTTTCTTTCTGATCTGGATATACTGATTTTAGCGAAGAACTGTATTTGATTGAAAATCATTCAGTGATTCATTCAAAGCATGGTTAAAAATGTTAGCTTAGAAGGCAAAGTTGCAATACTTGAGCTACAAATAATCTCTATGATCCAAAAGCCTCTCCCCCAAATTGACCTAAATAGGCAATAGAAGGGGAAAATTAAATGCACAAGGAGCAACTAAATCAGCTATTTTAATTGATTTAGCTGAACTATATCCTTTATTATATTAAATTCATATGCTGCCAATATCAGGGGACTCTTTAAAGAAATTCTTTAAAGAAACATTTCAACTTAAGTTATAAGTACAAGTTACTTGTTATTTTCACTGGTACTTCTAAAATCAAAGGCTGCGATGTTAAAAAAAAAAAAAAGATCATGATATTCCATACCAGTTTGGTATAGATTTGGAACAATCTTGCATGAGTTTGTGATGGGTTTACAAGACAGGATCCTCCAGAGTTTGCCTTGGTCTTTCGGGGGTAATATTTTGCCAGGAGCAGATATATCCAGCAGACACAGAACAGTGTATCTTATACAGATATGTAGTCAAAACTCTTGGCATGAATTTATGTCTGCTTACCTGTATATGATGCCTTGTTTCCTGCAAATGATACATGGTGTAATAATTATCCAGGCAGAAAATTTTACAAATCCTAATAGAAAGAAAAGGATTTTCAGGGATCAGTATTCAGAATGATACTTTATTAGATCTTAACTCTGAAACATAATTAAACACGTATTTTACTTTCAAAGTTTTTTTTCCCTGAACTAAATAAAAATGCATCCCTTACTTCCTGCACACTGAAATTAGCCTTTGCTGCTCTTATTAGCTCAATAGTGACCATTTTTTTAATTTTTGAAACAGCAAAACAGATTCCCAGAGAAGAAATGGCTTCTTGTAATTACTCTCCTTCAGAGGAATTTGAGGACTTGAGAATTCGAGGACCTGAGATCACCCACAAATGCTCCAAACAGCTGCTCCTCATGATGAGACTGCAAGTTAGTTTCATGCCTGATTTAGAGTTCCAGGAGATGAGGGAATAACCATTTTGCTCAAACTGAGATAAGTGTCTTTGAACAGGCACTAAGTGTGCACTCTTCCTTTTCTAATCACATTTGGAAATCGCTTGTTAACTCTTTTCAACTATTACAAACCTTTGGTGAGTTTACAGCACCAGGTGAGTTTGCTTCAATCCTTAGAGAAAGAAAATTTTAACTACAAGTTTATGAATTTATTTTTTTAATAAGCAGGAAAAGAATAATTAAAATTTTGATTTTAGAAAATTGCAAACACAATAAAGGCCCAGATAAATTTCAAATCAGAATGTGAAATTGATTATAAAAACAATCTTTCCCATAAAAATGATTTTGTTTTTTGTTTTTTAAAAAAATGATAAGATTTTAAAAATTGGACACCAAACTTGGCATACAATTACAAAAGGAAGAAAAATATTTTAACATTGAACATACAGAAGGGCATTTTTGAATAATGGACCCAGGAGTTAATTTTAATAGAGTCTGCCCCTATAGATAGACTATGTCTAAAAGAAGCTATGGAAGACAAACAAGTTCTACTTGACAAGATCAAGACTGAGTTGAAATTGTAGAATTTAAAAATGACAGCCGATAAGAGTGACATGGAAAAATGGATGTTACACCGGACATACAAAACCAAAAATTAGCGGATGCCTTAATAATTAAATGGACATATGAACAACAAAGCAAGACAGTGATCTGGATAATGTTCCTGTACTGGATTTATAAAAGAGGCTTGTTAAAGCTTTCAAGAAGGGGCAAAGAAAAAATGAAAAGAAATCAAGTTCTATAACAGTATTGGAAGGTGCTAAGGTTGTTAGAAATAAAATGAAGGAATATAAAGATGGTTTATTTGGTCAAGGTTAACACAGATATGCTGTTATCTCTGGCAAAACTCCTTAAGGGACTTTTGCTGACATGGCTGAAATGATAGTGCTCTATGGATTTGTTTAGAGATAAGAAATGGGAGATAGGGGAAAAAATCATTTGTGGTATTTTAAGAGAAGGCGATAAGTTATAAAATTGTTTATACTTGTGATGAAGGTGAGAAGTCTCTTCTTTATATACTTTTCTTTGTCTTTACTTTTCTTTCTTTTCTGCACTTTTTACTTTCTTTTTATTCTTTTTTAAAGTTTGTATTAGTTTTTACTGTTACAATTATATTTTTTAATAAAATTGTAATAGATGATGATGATAGATAGATAGATAGATAGATAGATAGATAGATAGATAGATAGATAGATAGATAGATAGATAGATAGATAGATAGATAGATAGATAGATAGGGTTTGTCCAATTTAATTTCATTCAGAGAAGCCAATTTCTTCATAAACCCTTTATGACCATTCATGGAAAAGTAAAATATTCATTGTCATAGATGGTTGTTCCCAGATCTCATCCTGTAGTACATAAAAGTCAAACTTCTTGATGCTGTCAAAAAAAGAAAAAAAAATCCAGGAACATGTTTAAGAGTCACAACTGTAACCATAGCTTACTGTTATGCTGCAAAAACCCTTTAGATAAAGTGACTTGCAACTTTCCACTGTGAATTACATCAAGGAGGTAATCAGAAATCCCACCTTAAAATCTATCTCCATTGCCAGGTCATCCTCTTGCCAGAACAGGCTAGTAACCATTTTTAGAGGCCAAGAATGGATAACATGCCCTGTTCTGACTCCCTGAACGTGATGTAAACATGTAGAATTCTGTATGTAATAAGTTTAGGTATTGTTGAATGTTGGTATTCTGTGAATTAATGTGTGAGGCTTTCCAATCTACAAAAAAAATTCCTCTTGATGGAAATAGTTTTATTCTGAATTGCAGGGCATTCTAACATTGCATTCTATTTTTTAAACATGTTATTGATCCAGTTTCTGGACCTAAAATGTCTACCATAAAATCCAAATATCAAACAAGCCCAAGCAACTAGTGAAGGGTGCCCTTTACAAAAAAAATGCTGCCCATGCCATTTCTAAAGTAACTCCATGGATATTCTTTTCAGTAAAGATGATGCTAGAGGCTGGCACTTTTCTTGCAGCTAACTATTGCTCCATTTTCTTTTTTAATTAAAATAATCTCAAAATAATAATAAAATCAATGGAGGGAGGGTGCCTGCTGGGCATCAATAGAGATGTCCACAGAGATATGGGTACCACATTACACTGAGATGGTGTATTAAAGATCGGGGGGGGGGGGGTCAGCATTTTGAACGAGGCCTGAGGACAAACAAATGGCAGATGTTTCATAACAGATGTGTTGGGTCCTCAGATCTATCCTTTCAAACAGCAACATTTTGAACCAGCTGAGGTTACTTGCTGTTGGCAATGCTCTGTGCAGATGGCATATATTCTATATCGGAGGGGTAGAGGAAATTCTTGCTTCAAGGCTATGCATCCTCAGCAGGAATTACTTAGGATATGAGAATTGGTTCTCAAACTGATAAGGAGCTGAGCCACCATTTTCAATACTGTCAACTGCTCCTCCTTTGCAGGAGATAACCTGCTGCCTCGTTACATATATAAAGTGGCCAAGAAGAGAAATAGAATCTTCCCATCTTAATTTCCCTATATACACATCCCTCATTTATCAGTAGGCTACTCGGCAGAATCTTTGTGTTGCTGTTTTAATC
Organism: Azemiops feae; assembly: GCA_023970755.1. NCBI lineage: Eukaryota > Metazoa > Chordata > Lepidosauria > Squamata > Viperidae > Azemiops > Azemiops feae. The sequence goes on from JALGBA010000683.1 coordinate 3,091,894, forward strand.
TCCTTCCAAATATAATTTACTGGACTGAAAGCAGAGAAACCTGCTCTTAAGATCAACTACTTCCAGTCCAGGCTGCTACCAGAAACCTAAAACCACAGATGGTGATCTTATCCATTACGTTTGACTCTTGGCGATTCCATGGGCCAGGCTTCTCCACATCTTCCGATCTTGCACTGCTTCTTTGAGTTTTTATAGGCCCTGGTTGGTGTCAAGTTTGATGGTGTCCAGCCACCATGTTCTTTCACTGCCTGGTTTCTTTTTATCGCTAACTCTTCCAAACATAATTGCTCTCTCCAGAAAATCCCCTGCCTCTCATGACATGGCCAAAATAAGTGAGTTGCAGTTTTTTGACATGTCTCATGTGCTCCAGTACTTACTTGTTAGTCACCTTTACTGTCCAAGGAATTTGCAGGAGTCTTTTCCAGCATTACAGCTAAATGAGCCGATTTTCTTCCTGTCTTGCTTTTTTAAGGTCCAACTTTCAAATCATAGATAAGATAAGGTAACCTTTATTGTCATTTTTTTACTGTGGGCACAACGGCACACATAAAAAATGAAATTTAGTTGCCTGCTCTCAAAGTGAAACACATACATGACACATACCTAAATATACTATGTACAACATATGTATAGACCCACACCCCTACATATACATAGCAAATAAATATTAAATACTGTCCATCTTGAATATATAACAGAAGGAGGAAGCTTGAGAGTTCACAAGGTTAATGCTGTATGGAATGAAACTATGGCTGAATCTGGATGTTCTGCTACGGATACCACGAAGCCTCCTCCCAGAAGGTAACAAGGAAAACAGGTCGTGAAGAGTATGTGTAGTGTCCCAGATAATCGTACGGACCCTGCTCAAGCAACGCTTCTATGCTATGTCCTGGATGGGAGGGAGGGAACTGCCAATGATCTTTTCGGCCATTCTCACCACTCTCTGCACCTTCCTGTCTGAAGCAGTGATGCTTCCAAACCAGACTGTGATGCTGTATGACAGGATGCTCTCGATAGTCCTCCTGTAGAAAGTGGTCATGACAGGGGAAGGAAGATGTGCTTTTCTCATGCGACGCAGAAAATGCAGGTGCTGCTGTGCCCGCTTCACCAGTTTCTCACTGTTGGGCGACCAAGCAAATGGCAAACTAATATTAGCAAAGACAATGTAGAATCCTTCCCCTTTCGTTACTCTTTCTGTTACCCATTTATGCCTATTGATGACCACCTATGGGGGGCTGGTGGCAAATGACAAGACATTATTCCACAAATTAGATATTGTGACGCATTTGTACAGTGGTGTCTTCTACCAGATGGGGGATCCATCATCCTCATTCACCAATTTGTTTCCTCCATGGAGCAGAAGAAAAGAGGATTCACCAGGTCCTACTTCCCATCTTGGTTCTGTTGCTATTATATACATACTGCAAAAGGTTTAAGAAATAACCAAATTCCACACCTTTGGGAGGTATGCTAATTAGCGACAGTACTGTTTCCTAAAGAATATCATCATTAAAGATGGCGGCGCCTTGCTTGGCTGCGGCTGCTTCAGCTCTCAAAGGTGTGGGGGTTAGGGAGGGAAATGTACAATCAGAAATAGGGACAACTAAGCTGAGTTGGGCTGCTAAACTTTCATACGAACGTCAGTCCATATTGGAGATGAAGAGATTCAGCGTGGAAGGAAAGGTGGAGAAAACTGTTCAGGAGAGACTGCATGGCTTCGGATTACTGCGAAGGAGGAGGAGAAAACCAGGAACGGAGTTGCCGGCAGCTGACATGGAGGGTGAGAGATCAGCTGAAATATCTGGAGGAGCTGGGAGGAAGAAAAGGAATTGCTGGAGGGGGAAACAGCATCGTGCTCCGTGTTTTGAGCAGCAAAAGCAGCAAAGGCAGCGTTTCGGGCCGCAGGGGCAGAGTGGAGAAGCAGCCATTGCAGCTGGGAAGTTTCCCTCCGCTGCTGTTTATCTCCAGAAGAAAAGGAGGAGGTGCGACCGGAAGAGGAAGCGTGGCAAACGTGGAGGCCTAACATCTAGGCTGAAAGCTAGACCTTACAGAGTGTCTCTTCCATCTATTTTGTTTGCAAATGCTCGCTCCTTAGAACCAAAAATGGATTACTTAAGGCTGGATTTAACAACAAATCAGGAGGTGAGAAATTGCTGTGTTATTATTGCAACAGAGACTTGGTTTAAGCCCTCTGTTCCAGATAGTGCTGTTAGCTTGATGGGATTTTCAACATTTCGGTTGGACAGGAGTTCTACTCTTAGTGGCAAATCCAGGGGAGGGGGTGTCTGTATTTATATAAATGACAGATGGTGTAATAATGCCAAGGTGGTTTCAAGTCTGTGCTCCCCGAATGTGGAGCTTCTGACCATCAAATGCAGACCCTTCTATCTGCCTAGAGAATTCTCTGTTACCATTATCACAGCTGTGTATATCCCCCCTGATGCAAACAGAGAAGAGGCCCTGAAGGTTCTCCACCATACCATCAGTGACTTACAAACTACTCACCCAGAAGGTGCATTTATTGCTGTGGGAGACTTTAACCAAGTGGATTTGAAAGCTACCCTGCCACATTTCCATCAATATGTGGACTTTGCAACCAGAGGGGACAATACACTGGATCTTGCTTATTCCAACATCAAGAAGGCTTTCAAAGCTATCCCCCGCCCTCACCTGGGCTCCTCTGACCATCTCTCAGTGCTGCTTATTCCAGCATATAAACCTTTATTCGTCAGAGTGAAACCTACAGTAAAGCAGGTGAGGATTTGGACAGAGGGAGCTATAGAAGCATTACAAGACTGCTTTGAATGTACAGATTGGGGCATGTTTAAGGAAGCAGCTACTGATAACCAACATACAAATGTTGAGGAGTATGCCACCACGGTGTCTGCATATATCCAAAAGTGCATAGAAGATGTCTGTGTCCTGAAAAGCTTTGTTGTGAGGGCGAATGAAAAACCGTGGCTGACTTATGAGGTCCGCAAGATGCTGAAAGCACTGAATGTGGCTTTTAAATCTGGTGACATGCTGGCACTTAGAACAGGCAGAGCAAATCTGAAAAGTGCCATAAAAGGTGCAAAGCAAGCCCATTGCCAGAAAATTCAGAACTTTTTTCAGGACCCAACAAACACCAGGCGAATGTGGCAAGGGATCCAGGCCATTACGGATTACAAGGTGGCTCCATCGAGATGTAAGGATGACACAGACTTCCTAAACAAACTGAATGCATTTTTTGGTAGATTTGAGGCATCAAATAGCACGCCTGCTAGGAAAGCTGTGCCCCATCCTGATGAGCAAGTGCCAAGCTTTGATGTCACCTCTGTCCGGAAAACACTGCAGATAGTTAACATTCGGAAAGCAGCAGGCTCAGATAACATCCCTGGACGTGCCCTCAGGGAATGCGCAGAGGAGCTGGCTTGTGTTCTCACAGATATTTTCAACCTCTCATTGCAGCAGGCAGTGGTCCCATCATGTTTTAAGACGGCCATCATCTTGCCAGTGCCAAAAAAGTCCACAATTACAGGCCTCAATGATTACCGTCCGGTTGCACTGACATCCACCATCATGAAATGCTTTGAGAAGCTGATAAAGGACACTATTGTATCTAGCCTCCTGCCAGCATTTGACCCGCTTCAGTTTGCCTACTCTACGGAGGATGCTATTTCTTCCGTTCTCCATCTGAGCCTGAAGCACTTAGAGGAAAGAAATACTCATGTGCGTTTGCTGTTTGTCGACTTCAGTTCGGCGTTTAACACAATCATTCCCCAGCATCTAGTAGACAAACTGGGCCTTTTAGGCTTAAACACTCCTTTGTGCAACTTGATTCTGGATTTTCTTACCAACAGGCCCCAATATGTGCGAGTTGGAACAAATACCTCTAATACCATTTTCTTGAGCACAGGTTCTCCTCAGGGCTGCGTCTTAAGTCCGCTGCTGTTCACCCTGTTGATCCATGACTGTTGTGCTAGGTTTGCCACCAACCATATTGTGAAGTTTGCAGATGATACAACAGTAGTGGGCCTTATTCAGGATGACAAGGTGGAAGCTTACTGCAAGGAGGTTGAGGGGTTGGTGAACTGGTGTAAGGAAAACAGCCTAGTTTTAAATACTGGAAAAATCAAAGAGATCATTGTTGATTTCAGAAAAGGCAGGCACAGCCACACTTCTCTGTTCATTAATGATTCACCTGTGGAGATGGTTACCAGCATCAAATTCCTGGGTGTGCAGCTAACGAGTAGGCTGACTTGGTCGCTCAACAGTGAGAAACTGGTGAAGCGGGCACAGCAGCGCCTGCATTTTCTGCGCCACATGAGAAAAGCACATCTTCCTTCCCGTGTCCTGACCACTTTCTACAGGGGGACAATCGAGAGCATCCTGTCATACAGCATCACAGTCTGGTTTGGAGGCATCACTGCTTCAGACAGGAAGGCGGTGCAGAGAGTGGTGAGAATGGCTGAAAAGATCATTGGCAGTTCCCTCCCTACCATCCAGGACATAGCACAGAAGCATTGCTTGAGCAGGGTCCGTAAGATTATCTGGGACACTACACATCCTCTTCACAACCTGTTTTCCTTGTTACCTTCTGGGAGGAGGCTTCATGGTATCCGTAGCAGAACATCCAGATTCAGCCATAGTTTCATTCCATAAAGCATTAACCTTGCGAACTCTCAAACTTCCTCCTTGCGTTATATATTCAAGATGGACAGTATTTAATATTTATTTGCTATGTATATGTAGGGATGTGGGTCTATATATATGTTGTACATAGTATGCTTTAGGTGTGTGTCATGTATATGTTTCACTTTGAGAGCGGGCAACTAAATTTCATTTTTTATGTGTGCCATTGTGCCCACAATATAAAAATGACAATAAAGGTTATTTATCTTCTAGTAATTTATGTGTTTTCTGAAATAGACTTAGGTAGTCTATAGATAATATAAATCTCAAGCCTGTTGTTCAGGACTGTCTTTGTCTCCTCCCGTTTTTGGTCTCTTTTTATCCTGTTTTGCCAGTTAAGGACTTTATTCCTTGCAGATGTTCAGTAAATAAACATCTAGCTAAATTCTTGCTAGCTGAATGAAGCATGTTGTATGCTTGCTCTAGTGTGGATATAAAGACTGACTGGAAGTCTGCTGGGTACAAACTGAAGTGAAAATAGCTCATGCTGGATGCCTATTAGCTCCTACCATTCACTTTTCTTCTTTTTCTCCCTCCCCCCTGTGTTCAGCTTGATAGGTTACAGGTGAAGGGAGAGGTTGCTCTTGGTATCCAAGATTCGACAAGGTTTTTTTTGAAATTAGAACTTTAGCTGAGGGGCATCCAAAGCTCTATTCCCGTACTTCTCTAAAGGAGAATTAGGGGGAGAAAGTTGTTGTTTTAAATTTCCCACTGCAGCAAATATTTGGTTGGAGTTGGACTCTACTGACTTGGGAAGTGTGAATGGATTGTAACAGTGAACCCCCCATGAGAATTATATTATAAACAAAAGCCAAGGAAAATAAAAGCTAGTTGTCAAGCCCAAAGAAAATGAAGTGTTTTTCAAGTTTCTCTGTTTTGCTAATATGCCGTAGGCAAGGTTACGTACTGCTCTGGAGCTTCAAAAGTCAAATCTATAATTTTTCCTGCCAAACTATTGGGCAGCTACATTCCCTTGTGCCAAGTTCTTATTTTCTTCATTGCCGTCAACCCATCATGAAGCAAGCGAAGAAGAAATCCTGTAGCTTCACAGAGACGATCCAATTGCAGCTAGAAATTGAAAAATACTAATAGAGGTTCACAAATGGAGGCGGTTTTTTTTCAGCCAAGAGCTGAGTTCATCTTTGAAAGGAATTTCATTTGAAAGCCAGCCTCTATTTATTTGTCAACTTTCATTAATCCAATATTTCAAAGAGCTCCTCTTACTTACAATTCAGGTAATTTAAACTACCAGTTTCTAAGGACTGCCTATTCTTACAACAAACAACGGCGTGGTTTGCCTGCATATAATCAATGTGAATATATCATTCACTTTTTATATTTTTAGCAGAACTGTTGTTTTCTTGTTCAGCTTGCTTCCATTTGTGATATATTAAAGGTAGCATTCTGGCCATTAATTGAGACCAAAGGGTTTAACTGTGGATTATGCCTGAGGATATTTATGCAAACTTTGTTCCTTGCACATATGTAGAATATGCAGATCATGTGCAAAGTGGAATTGGTTTAAATCCAGGGAGGGAGTTCTGAGCCCCCAGAACCCCATGTTATCTCTGAAAACTACATGTGCAGTCCCTGAACTTCTGCAAAAATTGCTAGTGAATTGTGCTTTTAATTAGGCCAAAGGGCAATATTATTATGTACATGGAAATCAATCATATTAACTGCTTTATTAAAAAAAGCAATTGGAATTAATTTAAATTGAATTAAAGCAAATGTAATCCATGTCCTTCTCCTTTTGGATCTTTGTGGAGTTATGTTGCTCAAAGGCCATATGTAGCCTTCAGTCTGAAACAGTTCATCCTTAAAAGTAGCATGTTAGAAGAGACAAAGTTTGGATCCTAGGTATGTTAAAACAAACCAAGAGATTAAAGGAAGTTCAAGCAATAAGAGCCAGTCTGATGCAGTGCTTAAGTTATCAGGCTACAAAACAGGAGACCAGTTGGGCCACTCACTATCAGCCCTAGGAAGGAGGCAATGGCAAACCACTTCTGAAAAATCTTTCCAAATAAATTGCACAGACTTGTCCAGGCAGTCTTCAAGAATCAGACATGATTGAATGGAAGAAACCCCCCCCCCCTGCAATATGACTAACCAGAATGCCCTTGGAGCAGAACTAGGGAAAGAGCAAAGAAAGCTGCTGTTTAATAATTGTTATTGTTCAGGAACACTGGGGCATGTGTAGTTCTGCAGCAAAAGCACTCCGAACCATACTTGTTCAGCATGTTTTATGTGCCATAGCAAATGGTTTTCTAAATGAGTTTCTCCCCAATTTCTAGCGACATCTAATTATACTAAATGCCTCTGTTTATTTACAAAATGCTCAAAGTCGTGGTTGAGTTTGAAAAGGCTCCCCAAAGAGCCAAGTGTTTAATTCAGTAGATGACTAGATTGAACTTGCCACTAGGCCTACATTGGTAGCATGTGGGGGGAAATGATATAAAAACAAGCCCTCTTTTTTTCCCTGGATTTTTTTCCCCCCAAAGGCATGGATATTGGGCAGGCCACTGGATTTGATTGCTGCAGCCCATTGGGTGATTTCCAAATAGTAAAATCTTTTGGAACAGGTTATTTTCAATAAGATGAAGCGGAATCATTCCGGAAAGAGCTAGAAGGAAACAGAGCTTTTTGGGAAGCTAATCAATAGTCCTGGAATTGTTTTCATTACATAGAAGGGAATTTGAACAAATACATAAACACAATTTTTGAACAAAAGGATAAGAAAATCAATGCTTGTAACTGAAGTACTGGATGTAATTGCATTATATTTGTAATACCGTGGCCTTACTATTATTGCAATTGGATTGAACATTTTCATTTGCTCAATTTCTTTAAAATTAGAGTTGACTACAAAGGTATAATAGTTTGACTGGCAGGCTATAAGCTTTTTAGGAAAAATAATGTGTTCCATTCTGGATTAAAAGTGCCTATGATCTTTTTCTTTTCTTTTCTGCACTGACTAGCTGTGTCTTTAGTACTATGTGGGCTATTGCTGCATTGTTTTGCTGAACTGTTATTCAAGACTCCTGGTGTTTACTAGAGCACAGGAGAACTAATTATAGTTTTATTCTGATGGGGTTGGGGGGGGGGTTGTGCAAAGGAAAAAGAAGTTGTAAGGAGTAATTGTTGTGTCCTGGGCCTTGCTGAGTCATTCAGCAAGGCTCAGAAAGTCTGCAGAACTGTTGCAGAGACCCGGATAGACCACGTGTCTGCCCGGGACCCAGACAGGCTGTCTCCAGCCTGGCACACATGCGCGAGGCGGGAGAATAGCATGCAATCATTGGTTGAGCATCCCCTTGCACGGGGAGTATAAAAGGGCTTGTTGCCATTGTTCACTTGCTTCTGTTCAGTGATTGTACCAATAAAAAGGCATCATTTGTTGTGAACTGCCTCGTCTCAAATGTCTGCTTGTGCGAACAGAACAGTAATAATATATCCTTTTCTGAATACAGTGAAATATGTCTACTCCATCTGGGTTGCAAAAAATTGGATGATCACTAGAGTTAGAGTTTTGTGTATCTCTTTACTGTCATCCAGTAGTCCTTCAAATGTCTTTGCAGCCCAGATATGGTTGCCCTTCAGTGGAGCTCATTGTCAGCAGTTGAGCAAGATTTTTGTATGTCTTATCTATCTTATTATTTGCTTTATTTATACCCTGCCTTTCCTCCAGGAGTTCAAGTTAGCATACATTGTTCTGTTTCTTCCAAGTTTTCTAACTACAGGTATTTCTCATTTAGTGACCACAATTGGGACTGGCAGCTCAGTCATCAACCAAAGCAGTTGTTAAGTGGCACATCACATGACTGCAACTGTGTGTTTTCCTTTTCCCTAATCCTCTGCCCTTTGGAATTCTCACTCCGATGCTGGGATAATTAGCAAGCAGAAATATGGACACTGGTCAAAAAGTTATTTTTTCACCATCATGATTTTGAATGGTTGCTAAACAAGGCAATCAGTAGGTGAGGTTCACCTTGTACAGCTCTAGAAAGTAACTTAGGCTGAGAGATAGTAAGTCACCTTACTCAGTGAAACTTACTAAGTGAGTTTTCATTGCTGATGGTGGCCTTGAACCTCAAAATTTCAGATTCTAGTCACTATAGTGTATTGCAATGCTTTCTATAAAGACTTGCTGGATCAGGACAGTTAACTGGTATATCTTATCAAATAGTCAAAGTCTCCAAGAGATTGCATGACAAATAGTAAAACCCCTGCCCCTCCGAAGTTCACAAGGGGGCCTTTGAATTGAAGTCAGATCTCTCAGTCACTTATTCTAAAATTCACCCACTTTCCCTCACTACCCTGGTACCTTAGCTAAATGCTGAATGGTTTTTTTTCAGTGATTACATCAACATACCTTTCCCCATAGCATGGGAAACAGATTGTTACCTAAAAGATTTTATGAGTATCAACAATTTTTCATATTTCTTTCTTGGAGAAAGAAATAGACAGATTTTTATATTTCTCTGTTTTAATGCTGGCATAAAACTGAGGCAATTGAGCTATGGATGAGCAATAGCACTAGCACTAGCACTTAGACTTAAAGACCACCTGATAGTGCTTTACAGCACTCTCTATGCGATTTACAATGTCAGCATATTTCCCCCAACAATTTGGGTCCTCATTTTACTGAACTTTGGAAGGATGGACGGCTGAGTCAACCTTGAGCCCTGTCACTAGAATATTATGTTGCATTGTTCTTTGAAAGGACTCTATGAAAATTTACACATTTTTTTCCCATAAAAAAATGAAAGTGAAAAATAGCTAAATGTTAAGGAGGCAAAGCTAACAAAGATGCTTATCCAGGCAAAAGATTTTAAGTATTGAACTTTTTAAAAAAGGTTTGACATCAATTCAATTTTCAATTATATATTTATTTATCAAATTTAGAAACTGCCCATCTCACTCACACATGACTCAAAATCTTTGCATTGTTCATTTAAATGCAGATTTCCTTCCATACTTTCCCATCAAACAACCTTCATATTTGAGAATCGTTAAAATGTGGCTCAGCTGATATACAAAAATTGCTACATAGATTCCTGAAAGGCAGGTGAATCACTAGCAAATACTACTTCCGTTTGATTAAAAGGCAGGCAAGAGATGTCCCTTGCAATAACGAAAGAAGAACATTTAAGAGGAAATTGTTTACTGTCAGCCTTCATTAGGTCTCAATCAATTACTTTATTAGACTTCCTCATTGAGTACATCACTGCTTTTGTTAGCTAAAACATGCACATGCACATGAACTGTGCAACAGGTAGTTGAGAGCAAGTAGAGCAATATTTTCAGCCACAGTTATCCCCCTTCAATTTCCAGACCAGAAGTTGAGGTATACATGTGTGCCACTGTTCATATTGCAATTTACATATATACTGGCCTTCCCTCCAGGGATACTGCTTGCTGATTGCTAGATTCCTCCTGCAGAGAACTAGTAATTTTAATTAACTGATGTGGGAACAGAGCTGCATCCTGCTCCTTTTCAGTAATCCTACTCAAGATTGCTGGGTTTTTTTCCTCATTGTTAATGACAGCTGAGCACTAGGTATCTTGCCGCCAAGAGGAATAGGTAAGGGTTTGCACTTCTTCATTTTTCCCAACAGGTATTCTTATACATTTACAGGTAGGCAGTTCAGTTCTGCAGAAAACTGAAAGTGATGAGTTTCATCTCCAGCATAACAGACTAACAGAGTTGGAAGGGACCTTGGAGATCTTCTGGTCCAACCCCCTGCTGAGGCAGGAAACCCTATACCATTCTGGACAAATAGCTGTCCAATCTCTTCTTGAAAACTTCCAGTGATGGAGCACCCACAACTTCTGAAGGCAAGCTGGTTTATTGTTCTCACTGTCAGGAAATTACTCCTTAGTTCTGGTTGCTTCTCTCCTAGATTAGTTTCCATCCATTGCTTCTTGTCCTGCTTTCAGGTGCTTTGGAGAATAGATTGACCCCTCCTTCTTTGTGGCAGCCCTTTAAATATTGGAACACTAGTATCATGTCACCCCTAGTCCTTTTATTAAACTAGATAGACCCAATCCCTGCAACCATTCTTCATATGTTTTAGTCTCCAGTTCCCTAATCATATTTGTTGCTCTTTTCTGCACTGTTTCTAGAGTCTCAACATCTTTTTTACATCGTGGTGACCAAAACTGGATGTGGTATTCCAAGTGTGGTCTTACCAAGGCCTTATAAAATGATCTTGATTCTATCCCTCTGTTAATGCAGCCTAGGACTATTGTAGTGATATCCTGAGTCCTGTGCTGCCACATCATGGGAGGTAGGCTGCGTTGTAACATACTGAGCCTTTGCGATGTAACCTCCTGAGTTCTGTGATGTAATGTCCTGAGTAGATGGCTGTGATGTAACATCACGGGCTTTGGTTTGGCTCCGAGTTTGCGGTCTGGCCATGTGTTTATGGCGTGTGTCAGTTTGCTTTGTGTGGGGGTCGGCGGGGGGTGCAGCAGTTGGTGATGCCACCGTGGTGTGGATTCTGATGATGGTTGCATTTCGTCTATGGGATGGGTTTGGGTTTGAGTCACCAGACAGCACAGGACTCAGGATATCACTACAATAGAGCTCAGAATGTTACCACACAGCCCATTACCCAGGTACAAAAGAACAATGGGCACACAGCCAGCACCTCAGCCACACAGGATGTTACCAAACAACTGACTAATTTGCTTACATCAATTCCATCTTCCAATCAAGATGTAACAACACAGCCAACCAACCCGCTTACAGCTACATTAGCTAATTTGCTTACATCAATTCCATCTTCCAATCAAGATGTAACAACACAGCCAACCAACCCGCTTACAGCTACAAAGCCAACACGCCACACACCCTCTCCAATATTTATAGAAGGACGGCAGCTCCGATCATGCTTTGCTCGCACAAGCACGAAGCCGAAGACACCAGCCTGAAGGTGGCGAGTGGGACCTCGTTGAAACGTCGCCAAGATACTCTCAATCTTACATGGGAAAAGACCCGAATACGCCAAGACCTGCATACCTGTACCCGTGAAAATCTACGAAAACACATATGTATGTGTGTGTGTGTGTGTGTGTGTGTGTGGTTTGAATGGCACCTTTAGGATGAGATGTTGTTTCTGTCCCTAGATTTTTCTATTGTTTTTCATGGTTTGTCTTAGTTTATAAGCTGCTCAAAGCATAGAATGGAGCAACCTAGACATCTTAAACAATATATAATTATTATTTATTCCAAAAGAAAGAAGTAGATAGATGGAGACCCTTTGACGTGAATTATCATGCCCCCAAAAAGAGATCCTTAGGGAAACATTAAGTTCAATCTCTCATGCAATCAGAACAAGTTTCTGTAGTTAGAGTTTCTGTATCATTATGTCAATTTCATTTCAATCTATTGACTGTGATCTGGAGACTAATTTTCAGACAATACAAAAATTTCATTCATGAGGAATAATATGAGATTTCTGTCATAGTGTCCTTGTCATCTGAAAGGAGTCCATTACTAAAGATTCACCCATCCATTTCTGTTGTGATCTAAATCTAAGGTTGTACAGTCTGATTAGCCCATAGTTCTTTTCTCTAATAACAATCCACGCTGTTCAGAAATAACATTCACCGTTGTGATAATAATGCAGTTATATAATATGGCTGTTTTCACTTTTAAATAGTGATAATGCATTTGCTGCACAATTCTAAATGTTAGCCATAGTTCTGTCCAGAACATACATTTAACACCATAGATGATAATCCACTTTTTAAACTTGAATTATATTGCTGATAGTTGCAATAATATTATAAAATCAGTATCTGAAGAATGCATTGACTCTCTGTTGACTATTGGCCATTTCAATCTGAGGAAATTGGTTATGATATCTATGATTTTTCATAACATGCTAAGTCAGGGTCTGATGACTCTAAATCAATCACCGATATTGCTTCTTGCCTCTAAGCTACATATTCCATGATCAAAGAAGCAAACGGTTTTATTGTAAAGCCAGAATGGATCTAAACCCTGTTTTATTGCCTGCCAGCTATTAAGCCTATTCAATAGAAAATGAAGTATTGGAAAGTAACTATTGCAAGCAGGGTCCTTAAAATGTTCTTCCCCCTCTCTTTAACCTTGTTTAAAATCCCTGGTTTCCTGTGAGAATCCAGCCATCTTCAAATACAAGACTTTGTGTGACTATTATGAAGTCCTCAACATTGCTAGTGTTAAGCAGCATCCCTTAATGGATGGAATATAGAAGCTAGCATAAGCAGTACCTGGCAAGTATAGGTGGTACATGCTTCAATAGTAGTATCTGAGAGAGGGATCTCCGAGTCCTACTGGACAATCAGTTAAATATGAGCCAGCAGTGTGCTGCAGCTGCCAAAAAAGCCAATGCAGTCCTAGGCTGCATTAACAGAGGGATAGAATCAAGATCATTTTATAAGGCCTTGGTAAGACCACACTTGGAATACCACATCCAGTTTTGGTCACCACAATATAAAAAAGATGTTGAGACTCTAAAAACAGTGCAGAAAAGAGCAACAAATATGATTAGGGAACTGGAGACTAAAACATATGAAGAATGGTTGCAGGGATTGGGTCTATCTAGTTTAATAAAAGGACTAGGGGTGACATGATACTAGTGTTCCAATATTTAAAGGGCTGCCACAAAGAAGGAGGGGTCAATCTATTCTCCAAAGCACCTGAAAGCAGGACAAGAAGCAATGGATGGAAACTAATCTAGGAGAGAAGCAACCAGAACTAAGGAGTAATTTCCTGACAGTGAGAACAATAAACCAGCTTGCCTTCAGAAGTTGTGGGTGCTCCATCACTGGAAGTTTTCAAGAAGAGATTGGACAGCTATTTGTCCAGAATGGTATAGGGTTTCCTGCCTCAGCAGGGGGTTGGACCAGAAGATCTCCAAGGTCCCTTCCAACTCTGTTAGTCTGTTATGCTGGAGATGAAACTCATCACTTTCAGTTTTCTGCAGAACTGAACTGCCTACCTGTAAATGTATAAGAATACCTGTTGGGAAAAATGAAGAAGTGCAAACCCTTACCTATTCCTCTTGGCGGCAAGATACCTAGTGCTCAGCTGTCATTAACAATGAGGAAAAAAACCCAGCAATCTTGAGTAGGATTACTGAAAAGGAGCAGGATGCAGCTCTGTTCCCACATCAGTTAATTAAAATTACTAGTTCTCTGCAGGAGGAATCTAGCAATCAGCAAGCAGTATCTGAGTGGGACCTCGTCGAAACGTCGCCAAGATACGCTCAATCTTACACGGGAAAAGACCCGAATATGCCAAGACCTGCATATATATATATATATATGTGTATATATATATATATATATATATATATATATATATATATAAAAACAAACTTTTATTGTTTACATAAAGAAACATGGGATTGACAAATTCATGTGACAAAGTTGCTCTTAAATCAAAGTGACCCTTATTGCTAGGCCCTGTTGCAATTACACACTTGGAAACAACCTAGAAATAAGAAGAAATTTCAAGCATACATGTCCACAGGATCTAGCACTTTTCTCAAAAGTAGCGATATGCCATTATGATGCAAGCTCTACCTCTTTTGTATATGGGTGATGTCATGATGTATAGTACATACAAAGTGGATGGAGATTCTGTTCCATTGATGCAATTTCATTTTCATCATTTGCCCCACTTTACACCTTCCCCCAGGAAGTTTGACATACTGTAGCAGTTTATCTGTCATAGCCCTGAATATTGATGAAAGAGCCCTTGGAAATACTTCAACAAGGGCCCTGAGTTGGTGGCTGTGCTTCATCTTTGGAAGAAGACTCTTCCAGTGAATCCATGATAACGAAATCACCTGGATAATACATTTAAGCAGCTTTAATTTCCTGAGATGAAAAGTCGAATATGAATCTGAGTGATTGGTCTTGTATGTCCATTCTATTTTTAATGGTTTAATTGAAAAGATTTGTTTTAGATGGATGAATAGTTCAATTAGATTGTATTAAATTGAATGAAGAATTAAATTGTATCATCCACCTTCTGGGGGAGGAGAAGGAGAAGCCTTTCCTGTGTCACATTTTATTTTAGCAACTCATTTTGTCATGCTGGTGTGCTGTATTTTCAGACACACACACACACACCAAAAACATTTATAATGATACAGGTTCTTCATTGTTCTGACAGTTTCTTGTGGCACCTGGACATGTTTTTGTTCCATCTGTCTTATTAGCTTCTCTATTTTTTTCTCTCCCTGAGGAAATTTTGGAATAGCAGTATATCAGATGATGCTAATGTAACTGGTGCATTTGCACACATATACATACATACAAACACACCCCTAGTAGTAATATATTTTTATGTGCTGTTCAAGAAGATTCACAGCCCAATTCTATTGATGTCTGGGCACAGCAGTCATTTATGACTTGTGCCTACCTAAGCAAACCCCTTGCTGATGTAATGTGAATAAGTAACAATACAGAGGTACCTAACAATGAATACAATTTTAATACAAATGCGGGAGCAGGAATCAAGGTGCTGTGGGTTTCTTTCAAAATAACTCAGCCATGTTCCCTGAAATAGAGTCCCCACCTGTCACAATTGCTTTTCATTTTGCTTCTGTCAAAGAAATTGGTGGGCCTTGTCCTGGTTGCGCATAATGCATGATATAGATAACAGCAGACTGTGAATCCTTTCACATTGCCAGTCCTGTGCTCTAAATTGAAAGATATAGATCGGCCTTCCTCTATTTTTATTGCAAAAAAGAGGAAAGTCTTTTTCCTATGTTCTGTTGCTAAAGCTAATAGGATCATTATGCCCGAGGCCTTTTGTTGAATCAACTAATCCAACTTTGCCTTCTTTTAGTACTTAGAGGTATAGAGTGGTGTTGAATATGTCACTTTCAATTTCTCATCTGTATTATGGAGATATATCAGCATATTCTGCAGCATTGCATGGCAATTATGTGAAATATTTTGAACGTGATGATGATAGTACTGGTAGTGATGGCAATCAATCAATACTAGCAGTAACTTTCAGTAAACTCAGAGTCAGAATCATATAAGATATTTTTGGGTAGGTCTGTATTATTTTCCTCAAAGTTCATTTGAAAAAATAAAGTAACAAATGGACATGAAATCTGGCTCCTTGGTTCTTAATCACAGCATGAAATGAACATTAATTACTGGAATATTGGGCCTGGTTCACAGCCAGACAGCCCTGAAGACCATTAAATTCAGCATTAAAAATGATATTAATTAGGGATTCCATCCTGCTACTTCCCTCTCTTCTTTTCCCTTGAGACCTTCTGGAGAAAGAAAGGAAAGTGAGAATGAAAAGTGTTCATGCTACTACTTTGGAAAGAAAAGGGAATTTTTTTTTAAAAAACTCATATGTATAGATCAGAAGAAACTTGGGGGAAGAGAGGCTGGTCATGAAGCTGCAGCAGAGAATTCACCCCAAACTGATAATACAAAATTCCTTCGTAGATTTTTTTTTTTTACCTTCTCATTCCTTCTACCTGACATCTCGGCTCTCTGAGTGTAGCTGGATGAAAGAGTTCCTCCTGGGCTGAGAATTCTTGAATGAGAATTCCTCAGTTCCTTTATAATTTTGGCAACTTGGTCATGATGCTGGTAATAATCTATTTAGGAAATTTTGTTGCAGCCAGTGATCAAATGAGTGATCAAAGTGAGTTTTATTCAGAAGTTAAGAATGTTATATATTTTTTAAAGTTTGGGGAAAAGATTGTTCTTGATCCTTGTTTCCACTAAACTACTTTAGAGTTATTTAGCTACCTTGGTTTGTTTTTCAACCAAATATCAATTACTTGGAGAGCACTGAATGATAGGGAAGTGTTCTTACACTATTAGATCACAGGAGCACAGCTCTAAAATCTCGTAGTTAGCCCTGGCCTGATTTAGATGTAACCCTCAGAAATTTCTAATATTTGTTAACAAGTTGCAAGTTATGAGTGCTCCATCACTGGAGGCTTTTAAGGAAAGCCATTTGTCTGAAATGGTATAGGGTCTCCTGCTTGAACAGGGGATTGGATTGGATGACCTCCAAGGTCCCTTCCAATTTGGTTATTCTGTTAAATGCTTTATTACTATTATTATTATTATTGTTGTTGTTGTTGTTGTTGTTGTTATTCTTATTATTCCTTCAAGTTAATCTTGACTCCTTGGATTAATCCCTGCAGTGTTCTTTGAAAATGTTCAGAAGTGGTTTGCCCTTGTCTGTTTCCTAAAGCTTACAGAAAGAGAACAGTCCAAAGTCACTCAGCTGGTTTTATGCCTCAGGGGCCACTAGAACTCATGGCTTCCTGGAACCCAACTCCAATCTCTTTCACTGTAGGATTACGCAGCATCTTCTCCCTGTTAGATCATGTAGGTAGGCAGATTCTATCTGAAGAAGCTGGTACCAAAACAAACAATGGCCAAAGCCATAAAGGACATTATAGGTAATCAAACAAAAATACTTTTTTGTTCAGACCTCAGTCTAAAATCATGTAAATGGCATCTGCCACTACAGGATGATGCTGAGTTTCTTCTCTAGCTTGCCTCTGAGACAATAATTTGATTAAAGAATTGCTTCAGCCAAACAGCCTTAGTTGATTAGTAGTGTACATCTATTTGGTTTCTCATTGTTGCAGTGTTCTTTAAAATGAAAAAAAAAATGTTTATCACAACTGTTATTTTTTCCATCTGGATTATTGCTACTTTTTCATGATGTGGCAACAGATGTATTAATTGAGTTTAGGGCCTTCTGGCAGCTGTGAAAATGATGCCTCACAGTTTTACCTGGCCACATTGATTTTAAACACAGAGAGTCTCAAAGAAAGAAAGACATTGATTTGACAGAAATAAAGAAAAGTCTAGTCCTATTGTTTCCTTTGGCTACAAGCAAAGTGCAAAATAAATCTCAAGCAGCTGAGAAAGATGAGAAAGACTAGCAACCTTGAAAACTTCCATTTAACACACACACACACACACACACACACACACACACACAGAAATCTAACCCTACAGAAATCACAAATTCAATATTTGACACTGGTTTGAGGCCTTAAACCTTAGCCAGCATGATAAATTGCTTTGTTTAGAATAACACTATGACAGATCTGTCTTTAAACAAATAAACCCAACAGTATTTAAAAGATATCTAATACTGTAATGCCTACAATTCCAAATCTTCCTTCAAAAATTTTGGGTGATCATTCCAAAACATGTGATATTTCCAAAACATGTGATACTTGCATTTTCACTGTTGTCATGCTTTCTTCTTTTTTCTTCTATCTTTGCACCCAACCATCTGGATTAAAGTTTGTAACCTTTGGGAAGAAACCATCTCCTGAAATTTTGGTCCTTTTTGCAGTATCAGGTATAATTCCGAGGAAGAGAGAGAGAAAGGTACAGAATTTTAGAAATGCCATTTCAACTATATTCTGAATTAACTTTCTACCCATCAGTGTTACTACTGATGCCTTCACTGTCACATCTGGAGGTTCCTTCTGCTTCTAGCAGCCCATCCTAGTCTACAAAACCTTCTCCATTGTTCATCTTTGGAATATGTGAGCACTCCAGAATAATACTTAAGTCGACATGGAGGATTAGCATTTGGGACCATTTTTAGTCTTTTAGAAAGAGGCAGGATTTGAGTGAAAGGAACTTTTGTGCAGGAACTTTAAAGAGGATGAATCACCGTGCACAAGATGAGCAAAGGCAGAAAGGATCCTTTTCCAGTGTAGGTGAGCAAGTATAGGTGGAATCTTTCTTTCCTCTTCATTTGTTTACTTGAAAAGAAAGAACTTTCCTGTCTCCTGAAATCCATTTAGAATTCTGACATTTCACCCATTTGGCTTGTCCTGCTTTGATGTCCCTTCTATGAATGGAATAACTGCAAAGCAGGGACAAATTTGGCCAATGGGATTCCAGATCCTAGGAGCAATGTATTATTGGTCTTTTAATAATCTCATAATATTTTATTCAGACATAATGGGCATATTGTGGGGTTTCTGTTTTTACCTTAGCATTTGGAAGTCTGGTATTTCATCGTACAATAATATTGTTAGCAGTATTTCGCTTCACTGATTTTCCATCTTTCAAGGAAATCTCAAAGAAGCCCCAGGTTTACTTCCACAGCAGTTTGCAGCCTGTTGGAGAAATGTATGTGTAACACATCCCTCCCCCCAAACCCCTTCCCCAGCACTCATCTTTCTTGGAAACTACACCACAATAAAAGAAAAAAAAAGTTGTAAAGAAATTCTAAACGACTTTGTGAATAAGGTAAAAAACCCCAAGTATGGGAAAAGGAAATTTTACAACATTTTGACATAGCAGTTAATGCACCTGTCTAGAGTAGCAATAGCAATAGCACTTAGGCTTATATACCGCTTCACAGTGCTTTACAGCCCTCTCTAAGAGGTTTTTATAGAATTGGCATGTTGCCCCCAACAATCTGAGTCCTCATTTTACTGACCTCGGAAGGATGGAAGGCTGAGTTAAACTTGAGCCAATGAGAATCGAACTGCCAAACTGCTGGCAGCTGGCAATCAGCAGAAGTAGCCTGCAGTACTGCATTCTAACCACTGCGCCACCATGGCTCTGTCTCTCAGCCCAGCTGACTTCACAGGGTTATTATTGTGGGGAAAATAGGAGAAGGAAAAAGTATTAGGTATTGATTTATTTATAAAAATAATAAATTTAGTATTTATATACAAAGTTGTTCTATACAATGTACTTTTTTGAAATTTGATATATGGTCAACCAAGGTGCAAATAGGAATATTTTTTTTGACTAAAAGATTACAGCAGAAAAAGATTCCATGGGGGGGGAGGGTTAGAAAGTGTGATTTTTACTTTTTTAAACAGCAGACATTTCAACTGAATTCTGCTCAAAAGTCAAGATTTTTTTTTAGGAAAGTTTAAGGAATTGGAAAAGATCCAAATGAAGATTTCAAAAAAGAGTACACAACCACAACAGAAGCAAAAGGAATCTGAAAGGGATGATTCTGAATTTAAATTCTACATTTGTATAAAAATTTGAGTAAAGAATTTATTTCAGCAGGAATTAAAAAAAACAAAATAAAAGAAATTGAGTTGTTTTATACTGTATATTGACCCCCACTAAAACAAGAACTTATATTGACAGACTATGGTATTGGGAATCCAAATGAGGATAAACAACCTATGGAGAGATTGATAGCCCATTAGTGTGAAAACTAAAGTTTTATTGGTGGTTTGGAATTAGTCTTTTCCACACAATTGGATAGAACATCAGAGAAAAAGATTAAATCACCCAAGGCAAATTACTACAGAGGTTTTTTTTTTAAAAAAAATTGATGGACAACTTAAGGTTAGTAGATATGTGGAGAGAGAAAATGGTAATTCTAGAAAGTACACTTTCTTTTCAGAAAAAAAGAACATTTTCAAGAATAGATATGATACTAAACTTGGATACTAAGTTCTCTAAAGTAGAGATTTTATCAAAAACTTTCTCTGATCATAATCCTGTGAGTTTAGTTTATGAAAAGAAATCTAGTTCTTTTAGATGGAGGCTAACCAGAATGTTACAGAAAGAAAGAACAGTGAAGCGTTGTAAAAATAAATTAAAATATATATATTTTAAAAATAACTTATATAAATACACTGATTTAAGAATGGTTTGGTATGTAAGAAAAGCTTATATTAGAGGCTATTTTATATGTAGCATAATATTGAACTCAAAAAGAAGAGGAAAGAGAAAATACAGGCTATTTTGGATGATATAAATAGAAAAGAAGAATAATTAAATTCCCAGAGAAGATAAGTATCTCTCAGCAAATTAAACTTTTACAGCAACAGCTATCAACTTTAACAGTAAGAAATGGAAATAAAAATGAATTATGTAAAGCAAAGAAATTTTGAATTTGTAAATAAACCAGGGAAATGGTTACCTTACAAAGTAAGAAAAAGAAAAGCAAATGGAACTGAAATTTCAAGTGATAGATAATGCATTAATGGATAATGTGGCTATGCAAAGAGCATTCCATCAGTATTATTCCAACTTGCATAAAAAGACCTGCTATTCTTTTCAAGAAAAGAGATGAATATCTACAAAAACAAAATCTATTAAGGATTACAGAGAAACAAGGACAAATTATGAATTGATCTATAACAACAAGGGAAGTTTTTGAAGCTATAAAAAAGGATTACATCAGGAAAAATACCTGAATCTGATGGACTATCAGGCTTTTATTGTAAATGTTTTGACGATGGACTTTTATAACCCCCTAATATGATGAATTCTATTTTACAGGGAGGAAAAGTGCCAGAGACTTGGAAAGAGGAAACAGCACTAATACAGAAAGAGAGGTAAGATTTGATTTCAATAAGAAATTATAGACTAATATCACTATATAATGATTAGAAATTGTTCACAACTATTCTAGATGAGAGATTGAAAATAATTTTGCAGAAATTCATTCTTGAAGATCAAGATAAAAGACAGCTAAAGCACAATACAGTATTAGAATTGTGCTATGTTTTAGAATATTTGGAAAAATATAATGAAAAACATGCTGCGTAATTTTTTTTTTAAATCAAGAGAAGATCTAGTGACAGGATACACTTGTTCTCTTACATACAATTGGCAGAAAGATTTAAAGTAGAGAAAAGAACTTTGTTTTGAACAAGGTAAGATTGAGTTTGAAAAAGAAAATTTGCAAACAAGTAGCCTTGGGTAGCTTTGCCTTCCTTCTTCCTGCCTTTGGTCTCCACTCACTGTCTGATAATATTTGTTTTGCTGACTGATAGTCTATGGAGGAATCTGGAGTGTGAAAGATCTGGAAGGCTAATGTTCTAAGTAAGACAATAGAGCTGACATAATTTACCAGCGATAAATACTTAAATTGCAGTGTCCTCAAAGTTAATGAATAAGCAATTGTACAAGCTTATTCACTAAGTTTAAAACAAGAAGGAACAGATGAACACCTAGAACTTTAAAAGCGACAAAATAATAAGAAAGCAGCTGATGCCATATTCCTTTCAAATCTGTTCACCAGTCTTATACAACAGAAAAGGATAATTCCCTTCAGCTGCTGCTTGTAGGCTTCCTGAAAGGGCAGAGAGTTAGCTGTTATTTCCATTTTTAATGTTATACATTTGCCACTGGGAGGAAAAATAGTTGTAGGCATTTCTCCCATCTCTGGTGGCAAAATAACGTGAGCCATTTTAAGTGCTATAAACTCTTCCTTGAGAAATGCATGGTTTATTTCACTTCCTCAGACAGAATCATGTGCATACTTAGAAGCTACTGATTTTCAATCCCAGATTGTACAAGCAAAGATATTTTAAAACTGCCCTTCAGTTTTGTTTCTAAGCTGGTGATAACCAAAACTGTATTTTCAGCAAGTAATTCCATTAGAGTTCCAGACGGCAGCAATCAGGGCCACATGAGACTTCACAAAAATCAAGAATTCATCCTCCTTGCATTCATTAGACTTAAATTCATCTCGTTTATGTCTTGCTGGTTTCTTTTCTAGCTTACTAGCTTCTCCCTGGTGCTATGTGGCCAGAACTAAGATAACGTTTCAGTGCTATTCTAAGAAACTTATTGCTTCTTGGAAAATAGAGTTTGGAGCTGTAACAAATTTGATGAGAGAGGTGATGTATGTCCTCTCTCAATAGATTTCCCATTTTCCCCAAAAGGGTTGAGAAGAATGACAAATCTAAGAAATGCTGCATCACATTAATTTAGATTTTCAATCTACTTTTCCAGAACCAGTGGAGTTTTTCAGAGTAGTGCTGAAAACTGCAAAGATCTTTCAGAAAACCTATCATGCTCTTTAATAAGCGAGGGATAGTTAGTTTTCCCAGTGAAAAACACCTGGTTTCTTTTTCCTAACTTTTTTTTTCTGTGTTTTACATATGTGCAGAGGAAAAACATCTTACAAAAGGTCATTCAATACCGGCATGGTTTAAATACATGATTCATAGGTATGGTTTCTTTGTGGAGGGAAACCTAATCTTTATATTTCAATATATTTCTAATATTTCACTTCTCATTCCCTCATCCAATTTGTGATATTTCTATCTGCAAATTGAGAACAATATTTCTCAAAGAAATATTTCTTCAGTTACTAGCCTTAGTGGCTAGAAATTCTAGGAAGTATAGATAATATATTTAAAGGTCAAGTCTGAAAAGTCTACTGTTTTCTCTTTCTCTTTGTCTTCCTCCCTCCCTCTATCATCAATTATCAAAGTATTATTTATCTATTTAGATATTCATCTAGATTTATCAATGTAATATAAATTGTACATATATAAACATTTATATGTATATTTCATTTTAGAGAGAGATTATGTATAAGTATGTATCACATCATATATACACACACACACACACGCACACACACACACATACATACATATATATATATATATATATATACATACATACATATATACATACATACATACACACACACACACACACACACACACACATATATATAGTGTCCTCAGAGTGAAGTTTTGGGGGTGGAGATTACTTTTATAGACCTCGCTAGCCTAATTGCTTACTCATTGACCGTGTGATAGGGCCATCCGTCCTGGCTGACCGTAATTGCCTTAATTGTCCCGCCTCCTTTTTTTGCACTCCAGTTCTCCAACCTTCCTCCCTCCCATCCTTGTCAATCCCCTCCTTCCTGGCGCTGTTGCCGTTGGTATGCTTTCTAGCCGCTCCCCCGTGCTCGTTCTGGGCCTTACATCCAGATCCGGTGTCTTAGATGCCTTTCCATTGCTGCTCTCCTCCTTTTCATCCCGTTTGTCTGCTCGTTGTTCTTGTCTTCCACTATCTATCCCTATTAGTCCTATTTCCTCCGGTTTCCTTCCACGGTTGGATGTGCGTGCGCACAGCCGTATCCTGTCCCTCTGCCCCGTCTGCCTATGATCAGCTGGGCTGTCTGCCGGCTCACTCCTGAATTCACCCCCTCTCATCCTTGCAGATCCTGTCCTTCCTAATGTTGTTACCGTTGGTGCGTTTGCCAACTGCCTCCCCTTCCCCCCTCCTCCTTATCCCGTTGAACCACCCGCTGTACTTGCCTTCCATTATCTATCCCTCTGGGTCCTATTTCTTCCAATCTTTCAACATGCCTGGGTGTG
The DNA here is from genome assembly GCA_023970755.1 of Azemiops feae. Classification (NCBI taxonomy): domain Eukaryota; kingdom Metazoa; phylum Chordata; class Lepidosauria; order Squamata; family Viperidae; genus Azemiops; species Azemiops feae. Next base: position 3,115,695 of record JALGBA010000683.1, read on the forward strand.
CGCATGCACAGCCGCATCCTGTCCTTCTGCCTCATCTGCCTACGCTCAGCTGAGCCACCTGCTGTCTCGCCCTCAGTTCCACTCTCTCCCCTCCTTACCGATCTTATCCTTCCTAGTGTCATTGCCCTTGATGCGCCTTCCACCCCTACCCCCATACACATTTTGGGTCGTATGGCTAGGTCCGGCATCCTCAATGCCTTCTCATTCCCGCCCCCCTCCTGTTGGTATTGGTCCACCCATTTATCTAACTTTCCACCATCTGTCCCTGCTGGCCCTATTTCTTCTAGTTTCCCTTTGCGCAAGAGTGTGCACCCGCACAGCCGCATCCTATTCCTCTACCTCGTCTGCCTTTGGTCAGCCAGGCTGCCTCCTGACTCACTCCCGGATTCACTCCCTCTCATCCTTACCAACCCTATCCTTCCTAACGCCACTGCCATTGATGTATCTCCCAACTGCCGCCCCATAACCGTTCTAGGCCGCACATCCGGATCTGGCACCATCGGTGATTCTCCATTGCCGCCCTCCCCCTTTTTGTCCCGCAAACGCATTCGTTCAGCTGGAACATCTCTCCTCTCCTCCTTTTTGCAGACCATGCTGTTTATCTCCGATCGTCGTTCTTCCTCCTCCTTGGTTCCAGCGGCTCATCGTGGGTCAGATTCTCTTTCCATATGATGATTGCCTTCTTTAGTTCTACCCCTTGCGAATGCCGTCCGCATCCTGGCTTGCTCCTCATGTGTTTTTAATGTCTGGTATGCCGGGGGCAATTCTACGTGTCGGTTAATCGAGCCCGCATCTGAGAACCAGGCCTCCTTCAGTAGGCACCCCTCTTTGGAGGTATCCTGGGCGATGGCTTCCGCCCCCATGAAGTCAAACGAGTGCCCATTATTCACCATATGTGTCCATATTTGGGAGTACTGCTCCTGCCTTTTGACGGCCAATTTGTGTTCATGTGTCCTGGTTTTTATCCGTTTGGCCGTCTCTCCTGTATATATATATATAGGATTGCTAACAAAGAGTTAAAAAGTTAAAGATTTCTTCCTCCCATATTTGGGCCGACAGGGTGCACCAAAAAAAAAAAAAAATCACTCAAGGCATACACACACACATCTTAAGAATCAGGCTTATTTGTTTATATGTCCCTTTTCTGTAGTTATAGCTCTGAAAATTATTGAAAGTGTTGTATTTTTGGCAACATTTAATAATGACAATAATTATATGTATGGGGGCTCTACCATCAAAACTGTTGTGACTCCCAGTGACCGCTTTTGTGATCATTCAAGTTCCCCCTTGTATCAAGCAACACATTTGGAAAATATCATACAAAGTACAAGATTCATATTGATTTTGCAGCTTTGAGAGATGTAACCCATTAGTTGTTGATCAGTGCAAAAACAATATTAAGGCTTGTGCTAAGAGTATTGGCTGTTATGGATTAAACCCCATTCATCAGCTGCAGGAAGCATGAACCAAATTTAGCAAAGATGGTCAGAGATGTACAAAGAAATGTATAAATATTGAGGGCAATACTGGGGTTAATGTCAAATAAAGGCAGAACTTACTGGGAGATAAAAATTCTGCATAAAGCTTGCTCGCTCTCAAAGTAGTCATGCAAACATGCACGGCACAGAAAACCATTCTCTCAATTAGTAACATCAAATGCCTCAAATACAATTTATTTTAAACGGCTCTTTAAAAAACTTCCGTCAAATTTTAGGTGAACAATTATGCTCTCAGGCAGGCTTGAATAGGATTCCCATTACTTTCTGAATGTTGTCATTTTTCTGATGTTAGACTTAAACCCAACCATAGAGCATTGCCTCCCTTAGAAATTCACACAACTATTTCTAATATAAGGGACTTCAACATTATTTCCATGTTGCCAGCAATATTGAATATCATATCCCCTGGGTTTAGCCTCTTCAGCTCTGCACTCTGATGCACCCAGAGTCTTCTCCCAGGGCACTTCTGTACATCAACAAATCTGGTCATTTGAGCTGAACCAGTGGCTGAGTCATATAATCCTCCTGGTACTGTCTACTACTTTAGTCTTTATGACAATGTTGACCATGAACATAACATGATACAAAGAACCATGAATTTTCTTGGACATGCATTGTGGGCCTGGGAAATATGAAAAACAATGTATATTTTTATTGCTTCTGTCACAAAGGCAGCTCCTTTTTACTGTTATTAATTATGGGAATTGAATGTGTTTTGATGTGTGTGATATGGTGAGCAAGACTGCTATTTATTCTGCACTGCCATGGGTCTTTACAAATAAACTTTGTAGTAAATTACATTCATAGGCACACACAAACACACACACACACACACACACACACGAGCAAATTTCCTGGTGCAGAAAGGAACAAAACTAGCATGAAATCATTTGCCAGCTGTTTAGCCTATCTTGTGAAATATTAGATTTGTAAAATTAAGAACCCCCTAATAGCAATTTGTAGATTCCAAATAATTCATAATTTTAATGAGATGCATGAATTAATTGACTGTAGGTGGGGGAAAGAACTACTTTTCCCCCTTCATATATTTTTTTAAAGATATAAATACATGTAGTATTTATCTTGGCGAGACAAACATGCAATTTCCAATTAATATTTATTTGATCTGACATATTTGAAATTGACACACTGTACATTCAGACCAGATGAAATACTTGCAAGTAATGCAACATATGTGTGGAAAATCTTTGAGTAGTACATGTTTCTGCATTCATCGCAAGATTCACTGGACCAGTTTCACTGGATACTGGACCAGTTTCATTAAGCAGCATCTGTTTTATTATATCCATCTGAAATCAACTTTGTCTAGTTACCAAAAGTTCTCTCAAGTCGAGCAGAAGTTCTTGCACACCTTAAGTTCTGTCTCTGAGGTCCTTAAAGGTGAAGACTTCAGGGACAGGGACCAAAGCTGTGACTGTCCCCCTCTTTTCTTGGAGTACCAGGGCCTCCCTCTACCAGTCTCCTCAGCATTGTTTCATCTGTCTTTGCCTTTGTCATCTCTTCCAAGCCAGAAGTAGTTGGAGCGAAAATGTGCTGCCTTTCTTCCCCTCACTTTTTCAGCCAGTTCTAGCCAATTGTCTTATACTCAGCTATTTTTCCTTAGCCATAGAGCATGCAGGGAGAGATGGACAAACATGAGGAAACAATTGCTAGCGTCAACCTCTTCCTTTGTCTTTCGTTGTTATAACATTGTGCCCTCTCTAATTAAGCTGCAGCAGGGAGAAGCCTTAGACCCACAAAAGCATGAAATCAAAGGCAGCTATTGGAAAATGCATGCTGTTTTAATTGAAATTCGGCACGTATTTGGTGTAGCGTACTGTGTTTAAATTGATGGGAGAGTAGGCATGGTTTTGTTTTAAATATGCACAAAATTACAGATGTTAAAGGGTTGTCAACCCACTGGGTTAAGGGCAAAAAAATGGAATAAAAGTGAAAAAGTCTGCTTTTTCATTTACCTTGCTAGAACAGCGCTTTGTGTCTTTACATTGTCTCTGCCCTAATTCACTTTTCTGCTCACAAAACGAAAGCCTGGCATCCAGCTTTTTATGTGAGCATCATTTGTATCTTTCTCCCATAAATCTAAGAGTAATGGACAGGAGGTCATTTCATTTTATTCTTAAAAGAGGAAATGAGAAAACCTAAGCCAGGGAGGATAACTTAAAGGCTGTGGATCATCTCCTCAAAATGCCACCAAATTGTAATTGCTAATGTAACAAAAAAAGGAAAACCACAAAATACAGGGAAGACATTAGTATTGAATTAAAGTAATTCATTTGCCTTTCATTTACTTGCATTTAAAGGTGAATTAATTCAAATCCAATTTATAGTTTGTCTGGACCTCATCCCTGCTACTAAAAGCATGACCCACAAGCTGCCAGTCAAACAATCAGCCTCTTTCCCATCTCTCCTTCCCAAACTGTATATTTCTGCTTTTAGGATAAGAATTCAGAATAAGAATGTGAATTCAGGTTATCCTAATCTACCAACCTGAATTTCATAATTGCTAATCATGGATAATGGGAAGAAAGGTAAATTACCCTAGTCTGGTAGAAGTCCATAAATGCTGCTAATTATTGCACAAGTATTATGTGTATAACATTTTTTTATACACAGATTCAGGGGACACACATATTTACTGTAGGTAGCTTTACAGACAAGATTTTAAGACAGGTTTTATTCCTGCTAAACACAAGACCTTGGATAATAGTGCACAACTTTTTCTAGGCCAAAATCTATGCTTAAAACTGAAATGATGACCGAATTCCTGGGCTGCAGCAAAACACACATTTAAATTCAATTCTATTTTCCTTCTTTAGTCATATGAAATGTTAGAGCTGGGCAAGGATTTTTGAAGGGCTCTGGGGAGTAGACCTAAGTTGCTTGAAGAAACTTCATGTGGGACTTTACATTTAGCTGACCTAGAATCTCAGAAGCTACAAGGAAGATGTGGAATAGGCAAAGTTAAAGGGGAGGCTTAATGTGGTTTATTTAGTTTGTGGAATAGATCTGTCTTTGGCCAATCCCTAATTCCACTGCAAATCGATGCGTACTTCATTGTGAGGTATAATCCTACCTTGTTAATACAGAAAAAATATCTTCTTGTGATCGGTGGGTCTTATCAAGATATATTTGTTAGGTATGTTTAGCAATAGAGCTCCTCAACATCTGGGGCAGTATTTTGTTCTATTCAGGACAGTCTCACGCAAATCCCTGGGAGTCAGTCAAGCATCTCTAATCCTCACTGCTGTCTGCATTTCCACCTAAAGGCCTACCATTTGCCCTAGTGGCTTTTCCACCCTGCTGAAAGAAGCATAAAATGTGTATTCGATAACTCCTGAAGCATTCTTTAGTCAAGGCTTAGGAATAGGGACAGCTAGAGACCAATAGAATAATTGTTAGATTATTATTGAAATGTTTATTAGATGGTATTTCTTATATATCCCGCCTTATCCCGCCTTTTGCATTAGTGAAAATGTATAGAGATTTCTTAATTGTGTGGTTCAAGGTTCCTTGGCATTTTGGCCAGGATCCCTTTTCTTGGAGCGCTTCAATAAAAGAAAAGAAAACCTCCATCTCGTGTCTGGTGTTCTTCATCGGCCTCAGCACCAGGCTCAGACCTGGATTGGGGACAACGCCATAATACCCTTCCACAGGGAGCCCAATTTTAAGCATGTTTATTCATTGTGGGTATTATGTAATGTGTTTAGGATCATAATCTATGTAATGCCTCCTTCACAGCCTTCGGATGCTGTTGCAAAAGTAGGTAACCCCTACTACCTGATATTGTTGCATCCCTCACAACTAGCTGTGATGCTTGGAGCTTTGAAGAGTTAAAGTTCAGCAGATCTAAAGAATCCTAAAGATGCCATATTCCCTAATAAATAATAGCCACACTTGCCATTGATTTCACAAATAAATATCTGCTAATGATGCATTCTGTGAGTTTCTAATATTCAGTTCCCTGTTCACAAGACCCCCCACTGTACATTTTTCTTATTAACGTTAAATCTAGTAAATTTAATGTGCCTCAGAAGCAAACAATGCTTCCTAACTTGATTAGTCCTATTTTGTGAAATGAAATAAGTAGGGCAAAAATACAGAAGCATTTTTTTTTAAAAAAAAAACCAGTTATTATGTTGGTCTTTTTAATTAAAAGCTTCTTGTTACTTTTTTTTTTTTTTAAACTATTATAGCTTGGAAGATAAACTTAAATTTAATGTTGACATTAACTTATTTTTGTCTATTCAAAGCTAATGAATTTGCTAATCAAAATGGTTTCTAAACATGCTTCATTAATATTTATAATGGCAGGGAGTTGGAAAAGCAAATATTGTCTGCAGAAATAGGCATAGCTGCAATGCATAACCTTGACATACAGGACTTTATAGTCTGTGATGATATTTTATAATACTTTTATTAAACATTGAATTTTAAAAGGTAAGAGCTAATATAAACTAAATAAATGAAAGAAAAAAAAGAAAAAAATAGAAAATTCAGGAAAAAAATAAAAAATAAGAATGTCCTAAAAAACCAAAAATATATAAATTTATTTATTACAAGTATAAACAGTCACCTTCTCTTAAAATATATACATTTCCATATCCTATCTCTTATCTATACACAAATCTTTAAAGTTTCATTCACTCCTGATCAGCAAAAGTCCATTAAAGGTTTCCAGAGATAATATGTCTATTTTACACTTGATTAAAGAAACCAGCTTTATATTCCTTTAATGAATATAGTGGTCATTGAAGCACTTTTTAGGCAAAATCATGCTTTTTAGGCAAAATCATGCTTTTTAGGCAAAATCATGCTTTTTAGGCAAAATCATGCTTTTTAGGCAAAATCATGCTGAGAGAATTTAGAGTTGATCTCATCTTTCATCGTAACAAATGTCAGGGAAGAACAATAATCTACAGTGAAATATTAATTTTATTTTGGTGTTTCTCTTAATTTGTTTTGAAATGCCTTATTTGTTTTCTTCCTCCAGAACTGTTTATTCATGGCAGGTAATATGATGGCCCATTAGTTAAATAGTTGAGAAATCTGTTTATGTTCAGGATGGGTTCAGGTACATTGAGGGATAAAATAAATCAAAAATTGTATTGGGCTAATTTCAGCATTGGCCTTTTTTATTCTTGATAACATTACAGAACATATATTTAGAGATGGAGACCTTCTGATTCACAGTATTTGCTGCAAGTTGCCTAAAAAAACTTTCTAGATATTGTCTTTTGCCTTTATATAACTTAGATAATGGCAAAATCTCATGGCTCTTTGAGCCATCCATGAAAAAAATACAGCACTATGTCCTGGAATTATAGAATGTACAGATTCTGATATCCTACTGGTTTGGCAAAATTCAAAAGAGTTTTTCCTATAGCAGGGTTGTTCAGCCTGTGATCTTCCAGATGCAATATAGAAAGAAGCTGGGGGTTGTTGCTTAGCAATATTTGAATCATTACAATATACCCAACCTTGTCCTAGTGTGTTGAGATGACATGTTTGCATTAACACCTAAATGGAAAAGCTAACTAACATGTATCAATGCTGCTCATTGGGAAGAGTTGATAGTTGATCTAGCTCAAGCTGAGATCATATTCCAGAGCAAGGTTCCAAACATCCCATTCCTGCTGTTCCCTGGGAAATATTGTTTCCTTACAACATTTTTTCAAAATAGTATTTAAGATTTCCAATATTGAGAATTGTGTGTGAAATGTCACTTATGCTAAATTTTGGGAAATCTGCTGAGTACCATAGAACATTAGATTAAGGGACAGGCTTTGCTGACTCTAGCTTAATCATAAATGTGCAATCTTCTGTTCCTTATTTGTGATTGCCACCAAAATTAAAAATTATTTCTTGAGTAAATATGCATTAGTTTGGGCTGCAAGTGTGTGCTTTAAAAGCTAGCAAATCCTTAGTTAAAATCTTCCTTTAACTAAATATTGACTTTGGATAGTATAACTTTCTATGACCAAAAATATCTAGCTAATATTGCTTGATCTGAGGTGGGAAAATAAACATTCTTCTACATTCTTACTTCTCTGACTTCTTTGTACAATCAAGATAATGGAAGGCAGGTGGATTCCATTGACTGCTTTGGAGAACTCTTACACTTGACTGGGTAGGGCTGTTCCCCAGTGTCACGTTGCTACTTGACTCAGGGCAAGTGTGTGCTTTGCCACTGTGTGAAATGGAATTGCTTTCACACAGAGAGGCTGCAGGCAGTTCCCTTTATTTATGTGATCCTTGATACTTAACTAGTTCCATTTCTATTGTGGTAGTTGATTTCTTTTCAAAGAAAATAAACCTTATTGCAAGTCAGACTCCTTACAGATACAACACAAGATTCCATCTAAACAAAAGTGTTTTTTAGATGTAGGGGATCAAATGTTTCTGGACTTGAAGGAAGACTGTAATTTTTTCTAATATGGTTTTGAATAGCTGCTCAACCCACAGAGTAAATCCATAATTTGCTTCAATGATATATTCTCCCATATCTCTCAACTAAGGGTTCTGCTCAGAGTTTCTTCAAAAATATATAAATTATAGTTTTGATCAAATTTATAAAACCACATAAAGAGATAAGGATGGGATGAAAAGATGTGGTCATGTACCTCTTTATGCCCACCTTTCTTATAGAGCTCCATATCTTCAGCCCCTCCCAGGTAAACCAGAAAGGAAACATATTAGATGATTTAACTCTACTTAATTATAAAAATTAACATTAACAAAATCTTGCAAGTCTGAAAGTACAACTTCCCACAACCACTTTTAATTGTGTGTGATAAATTAGGACTCATCCTTCCTTCTGCACTAGAGACAAATTCCTTGTGTATCTACAGTAATCACACTTGGCCAAATATTCTATTCTATTCTATTCTATTCTATTCTATTCTATTCTATTCTATTCTATTCTATTCTATTCTATTCTATTCTATTCCATTCCATTCCATTCCATTCCATTCCATTCCATTCCATTCCATTCCATTCCATTCCATTCTACTCCACTCCATTCTTTCTCTGACTTTAAAGCCACTAGGGACTCCTGCCTCTTTTGCCTAATTATTTCCTAGACAGCAACTCTTTCTCTCATTCCCTTTTATTTTCTAAAAATGATGGTTTAGATCTTTTAGCACCCCAGTAAACTTTTGCATGTACTTGCATCATAAAACAAATTATCTTAAATTAAGAAATACAAGATGAAGATTAGGGACTAGGCAGGACCACAACACAGTACAATGTATAAGATTAGAATTAGCAGCTCCAAAAAAGTACACATTTGCTGTCAAATAAGTCAGATTTTTAAAACAACAGCATTTGTGGTCTGCTGGCTGAAACTGAACTTGGATTTCTATGTGTATCCTCAATGTGGACTGGACTGTTTGAGAGAAAATTAAAACAGCATTGCACATAAAGTTGCTTCTCGGCATGTTAATGGGAATCTAGAGCCAAACTCATTCTGAATGTACTTTGTTGGTTCATGTTTTACAACTGTATTAATTTACTATAATTTTATATCATTGGACTTGGAACTAGAGATAAGTGGCATGTGACAATAATTTTAATTTCATGTCATATTACTCAAATTAAGAGTATTGGAGAAGCCAGGGCCCTCAAATAAATTAATGTCTCCTTGATTATCTAATATTCTAGTTTCATTTTGAATATGTGGTAATATAGCAGATTTGGCAGCTGAGTCAAACTAGTCCACATGTAACAAGACAATGTGCATGATATTAAATACTAATGAGCTTCCTTTTTATAGAAAAATACAGTACATTCTTACAAAGAAGAGGAGAGATTCCATTGGAAGGACAAAAGGAGTACTCAAAGTGTCCCCCACAATACACACCAAATCTCTCCCCCAGAATGAAAGGAAGGACTGACAGTGTAATGACTGACAGTGTAATGCATATTCCCAAGTGCAGCTTACATGTTGCTGAACATAAGCACCAAGGTTTATATAACATGTCCCCCCTCCCCTATTGCTTTGTTCCTTCAATCTCACTACCTCACTATTTTTCAGTATTCTAATTGCTGTGTCTTATAGCCAAGTTCCCTTTGTTGCTATAATCCTTTTAACATTTGCAGCACCTGTTAAAAAGGTTCTTCCCTGCTGTGCTCCATTTTTTAAAAAAACAACAACCTGGCTTCAACTTATAAGAAAGGATGGTGGGGAACTAGGAAAGAGATCGTTCACACCTTCTGCATTTTTAAGTAAAGCAAAATCAAATTGACGCTTCTTAAACATCAATGCAGATCAGAGGAGCATTATGTTATGAATGGTATGCTTCTCTGAATTTTGCAATGTATTTCTATTTTAAAAAAGAGCATATAAAATGAGAATGCAGTGTACACAAAAGGTCATTTATTTTACCTGTGTAATCCTTCATATTCTATCCTGGTGCATATATACCACTTGAAGTAGCCAAGTTACTATATTATGGAAGACGGAGAATGCAGTGGAAAATTGTACACAAAAGGTCACTTATTTTACCTGTGTAATCCTTTATATCCTATCCTGGTGCAAATATACCATGTGGCCAAGTGACTGTATTATGAAAAACTGAGTAAACAAATTAATGTGAATATTCAAATGTACATTTTTCTGCTTTTCTCAACTTTCTTTTTTCTTTTTATTCTTTCATTTTTTTTAGTTTCTACTCTAACAGAATAACAGAGCTGGAAAGGACCTTGGAGTTCTTCTAGTCCCACCCACTGCTGAAGCAGGAGACTCTATCCCATTTTCAACAAATGGTTGTCCAGTCCCTTCTTAAAAGCCTCCAGGGTTGGAATACCACTACTTCTGAAGGCAAGTTATTCCACTAGTTGATTGTTCTAAATGCCAGGCAGTTTCTCCTTAGTTCTAGGTTGGTTCTCTCTGTGTTCATTTCCATCCATTGCTTCTTGTCCTGCCTTCTGATGCCTTGAAAAATAGGTTGACCGCCTCTTCTTTGTGGCAGCCCTTCAAATATTGGAACACTGCTATCATGTCACCCCTAGCTCTTCTTTTCATGAGACTATAGAATAAAATAGAGCTGGAAGGGACATTGGAGGTCTTCTAGTCCACCTCCCTGCTCAAGCAGGAGAACCTATACTATTTCAGACAAGTGACTGTTCAGTCTCTTCTTAAAAATCTCCAGTGATGAAGCACCCACAATGTCCGAAGGCAATCTGTTCCACTGGTTAGCTGTCCTCACTGTTAGGAAGTTTCTCCTTAATTCCAGGTTGCTTCTCTATTTGGTCAGTATCTTATCTTTTTAATTTTAATATTTAATAATAATAATATTAAAAATCAGCTTAATGACCCTCTCAAAACTGCAGGGAAAAAAGCAAGAAGCTCATCTTTATTCATTTGAGAACTATCATATCTGGGTTATAATCCAGACACCCACAAGACCAAAACAGAGAGAGAAAAAACAAAAGTCACTCTCTCTCTCTCTCTCTCTCTCTCTCTCTCTCTCTCTCTCTCTCTCTCTCTCTCTCTCTCTCTCTCTCTCTTTATGCTACCATGTATTGACCATGTAATAAACTCAGACAGCTCCCTGGGAGCATTGATAATGAAGCTAAAGCTTAAGTATTTTGGACACTTAACACAAAGGCAAGAAACACTGAAGGAGACTTTGATGTTTGAAAAAAATTGAAGGGAAAAAGTCTGAGACAAGACAAAGCACCGAGATACTATCAATGAATACAGAAACAGAAGCTTAGAAGAACTCAATGAAGCAATTACTGACAGATAATCATAGTGAAATGATGTCAATTTAGCAACGGCAATGACTGGATTAATGTGCAATAAGAGTCATTGGATATTTTGCACCCCAGATATGGCAGGTTTAATTTGTTTGCATCACCCTCCCATTGACTGAAGCTCTTGGATTTGATGGCCCAAAGCCATCAAAGGTTGACCATCCCTGTTCTAAAGTGATGTTTGAGGTTTGCACAGATTTGTCTGATTTGTCACAGGGTATTTGACAGTCCTCTAGAAAATATTTACCTAACTAGTAGGTTATATCAACAACCTAAGATATTCAGATGATACCACTCTAATGGCAGAAAGTGAAGAGGAACTAAAGAGCCTCTTGATGCGGGTGAAGAAGGAGAGTGCAAAAGTTGGCTTGAAACTCAACATTAAGAAAACCAAGATCATGGCATCCGGCCCTCTCAATTCCTGGCAAATACATGGGGAAGAAATGGCGGTAGTGACAGATTTTATCTTCCTGGGCTCCAAGATCACCACAGATGGGGACTGCAGCCAAGAAATTAAAAGACGCTTGCTCCTGGGGAGGAAAGCTATGGCAAATCTAGACAGCATATTAAAAAGCAGAGACATCACCCTGCCAACAAAAGTACATATAGTCAAGGCCATGGTTTTCCCAGTTGCAATGTATGGCTGTGAAAGTTGGACCATAAGAAAGGCTGAGTGCAAAAGAATTGAGGCCTTTGAACTATGGTGCTGGAGAAGACTCCTGCGAGTCCCCTGGACTGCAAGGCGATCAAACCAGTCAGTCCTAGAGGAGATCAACCCTGACTGCTCTTTAGAAGGCCAGATCCTGAAGTTGAAACTCAAGTACTTTGGCCACCTAATGAGAAGGAAGGACTCACTGGAGAAGAGCCTAATGCTGGGAAAGATTGAGGGCAATAGAAGCAGGAGACGACAGAGAATGAGGTGGCTGGATGGAGTCACTAAAGCAGTAGGTGTGAGCATAAATGGACTCCAGAAGATGGCAGAGGACAGGAAGGCCTGGAGGAACATTGTCCATGGGGTCGCAATGGGTCGGACACGACTTCGCAACTAACAACTACAACAACTAATAGGTTAGAACATTACAGTTCCAACATTTGATTCAAACTTAATAGTTCAACACCATATTTTCACTTTTATACACAGCTCTGTTTATATGAGTAAATTAATGCTTGTTTAGCTTTCAAAGTAATGTTAAGTATTTGCATATTTTAAAATAGTTGCCAGTTTTTCCTTAAAACTGAAATCAGGGTGGCAAACAAAGTGAACCATATTTACACACAATTTTAGAAGAAAAAAAAAGAAAAGCAATGACGTAGAAAATAAGTGGCAGATCTCTCTCTACAAGAAGTCAGCAAATTTCCAGTTGTTCTTGTTTGTTAGTTTGAGAAACCCCCCACTGAAACAGTTGGGAGAAATTAAATCTGCTGGCTTTATTATCTTGTTGATGGAGTTCGTCCTGAGGTCTACAGGAGGAACAAAGGAAGTTGGGAATCCAGCAAATAGTTGATTACCTGTAATTTGATAATGATTAGTGATACCGTTAATACCAGAATATGCTGGGAGATGCTTGACCTCTCCCTCTTACTGTCCTCAGTAGAGTTCTTTTCCATCTCTTCCTAATCTCTGTTAACTGGCTATTCAAGATGGTTTGCATGATTCTGTTAAATCACAATCTCACATGCGTTCAATGCTGGATTATGCCTTTAAATTAGAAGGTGGGGCTGCTGAGGTCCCACAAAATATAATGCATGAGATAGCCATAAAAGAGAAGCAGGTACATTTCATATTTTTATTTCACCATATTTCTACTTATTGTTTTAGACTCCCCGATATTCAAAACAAAGCCAAAAATCTCCACAACCTTGAGAGATAAATCTTGTGGTGTCGTCTTGGTTTTGAATTTTTATTTCACTTCTACAGTTTGCAGTTTATTACTTGGGAGAATATAATTCAACATATTGTGAATTGGGTAAAATTGTAGTCTGAAGATGACAGGTTTTAGGAAGAGTGGTAAATGATTATAAAGAACATTTGAAAACTGTGTGGTGAATGTTTTCAAGAAGAAGCACGATAAGGAATTATAAGCAGTCACATATTCACAGTTTATTCTCTTCTGTCACCCTTGAAGATTGAGACTAATGGACTTAAAAAGAAGTGCCTTTTTCCACATCAGCTAGTTTGTACCTATAGTTGATGAGGATAAACAGACCTTCAAACTTCCATGCACCTTATTTTGGAAGGAAAATAGATGTCAATGAGGGAAAAGGGTTTGGTTTTTGTTTCTTTCCTTTGGACCAAGAGTACTGGTTTACAGCAGAGTTAGACAGCAGAGTTAGATTTATTCAGGCTCTCAATCCCATTGCTTTTAGGAATGATGTTGAGGTAACAAATTATCAGTTGATAACATGGAACAGGGCAAAAAACAGCATTTAAGATATTTTGCTGCAGTAGATGAACAACAAAATGGTTCCCCTCCCAATTCCAGAGTGGCCATTAAAGTACCATAAGAAAGGACAGTGGACTTTAGAAAGGAGGACATTTATAAATAAAGATGCTCAGCAGTAAGGAATATTGTTTAAATAAATAATCAAATGTCTCTACAGCAAACTATTATAGAGAAACATCAATTTATTGGACTATAATGCATGGGCTTAACATACAATGAATCAGATAATGATGACATGCAAATGAAGAAAATCATTGCATACACTCTCACTTACCTCACTTCCCGTAGTTAGCTTGGTAAAATCAGATTTTACCGTAACAGCAATAGATTCAGCAAAACTATCTAGACTCTTCCTACTCACTTATATATCTACAACTTTGTTTTTCCTCTCTGATTGTTTTGGCCCTGTCAAAAGTGAGAATGCTCAGGGAAAGAAAAAGAGTAATTAAAAAAAATCAGATTAAACAACACTGTTCAGTTTCATACTGGGGCTGTTCTGCATGCAAGACCTATGTACTTTTTATGTGAGTTTAATTATAAACATACCATCACTTTGCATTTTTCAATCTGATAGCGTAGAACAAGGAGTATAGATACTGAAAAGTTGAAATACTGAAACAAAGGGGGGAAAAGTAAAATATGAAAAATCATCATAAGGAGGTTGCTTGTTTCTCCTTTCCCTTCCCTTCCATTATGCTTAACCACTAATCACTACTTAGGCATTTGTACTTTTCTTGAAGTATTGGAGAATGTAAGAAAAGTGTTATGAACATTTTTACTAGTGGATGAAATACCTTTTGTAACAGCTTCATCTTTAGCTGTTATTAAGCAAATGAATAGAGGGAGCATTCCTGTCTTTGCCAAATAAGCAGTCAAAGTTTAGGGGTTGGTCTGGGCAGGCTTTGGGTTATTTTAAAAAATCTGGGCTGTTTAGGATAATTGTGAACACTTTATCACTGATTGAACATTATTATTATTACTTAGATCACAGGAGCGTAGTCACCAGTCCAACTGGACGTGGCATTCCAGTGTAGGTGGGCCTCTAGCTGCTGCTGTTTACACATTTCTAAGAATTTACCACTTGAAGTAGATAGCTACTCTGCCTAATGGTAGGGTGATCAAACTATGTCCTTTTCCTTTATGAAGACAACTATGTAAATGCCATCTGTTTTAATAATTACCATGTTAAGCGATGACTTAGTAGCAATAGCAATAGCACTTAGACTTAGATACTGCTTCACAGCCCTCTCTAAGCAGTTTACAGAGTCAGAATACTGCCCCCAACAATCTGGGTCCTCATTTTACTGAACTCGGAAGCATAGAAGGCTGAGTCAACCTTGAGCTGGTGAGAATTGAACTGCTGAATTACTGGCAGTCGGCAGTCGGCAGAAGTAGCTTGCAGTACTGCATTCTAACCACTGTGCCACCACAGCTCCTACTACACTACACTACCAGTAGTGTAGTATCTACCAGCACAGTGTCATATGTGACTTGCCCAGATAATACTGGTATAACCAGGACCCTAAATAAGAAAAGAAGTAATTTTTACAAAGTCCAAATCTAAAGGTCACAAATCTGTTGAGATTTTGGGCAAGGCTTTCATGAAATTGAAAGACAAGTTTTGTTTTGCCTGAGAAGCTTTTTATTTTAAATTATCTTGGGACTCACACAGCAGATCTTTGGTGCTACTTTCATGGACCACAGGTGGAAACTCACTGAGCTACTTCTGTTTCATACTTAATTCCCAAGGTATAAGGAAAAAGTTAATTCATTTTCCTCACATCATTAAAAAAAATGTCCATTACATAACCTGCCTTGAATTTATCTGTATTAAACTTGGCAAGATTCATCCTTTCAGAAGGATGTAGCCATGCTTGCAAAGGTCATCTAATTCTTTCAAGTAATGCAACCTTTCAAATCAACCCTTAAAAAAATTAAGAGGCCTAAATGTAGAAGTACGTATTTGTTTGATATTTGGCAGACTGCATCCACTTATGAAAGATAATTTGATGTGCACATTTTATCCAATTATATTCTGGGAAACGCAAATTAAAGCAATTTGTTTATTCCCACATGGAGGTAAATGAGATGATGTAACCTCAGATTTTCTGGAGAAAGGTTTAACTGCAATCTGAGACAATGTAGACAAAGTGCAAACTACCTACCCATCTAGGAAGTAGTCGACTTTGTAAAAAAATAATAATCCCGAAGTAAATCTAGTATTTGAGGAGCCACCATCCACTCCCAAGAGAAGTGGTCTGAAAATTAGCAATATACAATTAGAATCGAATATACTATACATAGAGGAGCATTTTATGAGCAATCAGTGTGGTGCAATGGTTAAAGACCATGGTTCAAGTGTTCTTTCATCTGTAAGGTTACAAGGTGACTTGGCGGGGGGGGGAGAATCTTTTCTTCTTCAATTGACTCCATCTCCTAAGTTTGCTGTGAGGGTAAAATGAGAGATACCTAATATCTCTTAGAGAAAAGGTGGGATATAAATAGCATTAAAAAGTAAATCAATTATTTAGAAATGTCTGTGCAAAGCCTGATGAAGCTCAGTTCTTTGCAGACAATATAATATGTTTTCTCTTTTATTGCTTGATTCTGCCCTGGGTTTTTTTTTTCCTTGCTACTTTTCTTGATTTTATGTCAGATTAAACAACATATTGAGAGCCAGTTTGGTGTATTGTAATGGTTAAGGCACCAGGCTAGAAACCAGAACACTGTGAGTTCAATCTGGCCTTAGACACAAAACCAGTTGAGCGCTCTTGGGCCAGTTGTTTTCTCTATAAATCACTTCTGAAATCTTGCCAAGAAAATTGCAGGTTCTTGTCCAGGCAATTATCAGGAGTCCACACCAATTCATTCCCCCCCTCCACTAAATATCACTAGATTATTACAATCCTTTCATGTGTATTTATTAGTGTTCTTTAATGCAGGGGGTTCCCAACCTCTGGGCAGTGGCCTGGTACTGACTGTCTCCTGTTGGCCACTGAGCTGTGGGAATGGCTGGTGAGTGTGCGCTCATGTGTGTGCGCTCCCCAATCATGGTAGTGCTGCTATGCAGGCACTAGCAGCCCTTTTGTGCATGTGTGTGGGTGCCAGTGGACCACTTGCACATGCTTGCAGGTGCTAGTGGCCTGTTTTCACATGTGCAGGCGCTAGTGGCCCATTTGCACAAGTGCGCAGGTGCCAGCACCGCTGCCAGTGCCACCGTGAGTGCGGGTGGCCCACTTGCACATGTGCATGGGCACTAGCACTGCCGCTGTGTGCATGCCTGTTTGTGCAGGCGCATGAGTGCGTGGGCGCACATTTCCTTGCTCCTCTCTTTCCCTCCGGGCTGCCAGCCCAGAAAGGTTGGGAGCTCTGCTTTAAAAAATGCATGAAGTAGCAATTGAGCCATTTAAAGTGGGGACATCTTCTATGGCTTCAATCCTTTTACCACATCATCAAACAAATTGCATTTGTTACAAAGTCCATTGAAGTAACCAGTCACTTTTTGCAACTTATACCTGTTGATGGAAGGACCAGTCCTTTCAGGATCAATCTCCTCCGTTCATTTCAAATGTTTTTTTCCCCCTAGCTTCCTGTTTCCTTACAATAGCAGCCTACCCCACTGCTCCCCAAGGGAGTAACAGAAATAATATTAGTGGTTTGGGAAATGTGTATGATTTTCTCCATTGTCTGCTGAAGAAAAGCGATTCTGTAAACTCGATAGGTATAACCTTGCTTTTAACAATAGGGATGCCTTGTTATCTGTTTCTGGACACAATGGAAATTAACATCCCCCCAATCTCTTTTTTTCCTCTCTGCAAAAATCAGAGTGCCTCTGAAGTCCAATTCCTAGCTGATTGCTTTTGAAATTCATCTTAAGTCACCCATCTCTAATTCATTCCCCTTTTAGTGAAAGCATTAACCTGATTCTTCTCCTGAATTATCAATCAGGAAATAGCTGAATAACTATTTAAGGACTGCATCTCCTGGGCCTATCAAAAAGTTCAAAGACTCTTTGACGGCATTTCTTCTTCAGCTCAGGACTTATCAGGCACATTTATACTAGGTATGGAAGCTGCCACAACAATATCATCAAATACTTCTATCAGCTTAACCTATTCACTACAATTATTCTGGACTCTATAGTGGGAGCACAAATTACTAAAACCAGAAAACTCTTGCTCTGTTTATCGACTTAATTCTGACTGTTCCCGTAGAAAATCCCCATCTTTCCTCTGCCTTTGATCTAAAGCTGCCGCAGTTTTATTTCACTTATATGTCAGACCCCTTGATTAAACATCCCCCCCCCCAAAAAAAAAACATAGTTTATGTTCTTTGGGTTCTGAAGTTTTATTGGATAACAATATTAAGATATACAACTCTAAATTCCCCCATCCAATTGTTTTAGCATTTTTCATGTATTTATTTTAAATAATTATCTCATCTATTTATTTAAGGTAACTTACAAGCAGGAAGATAAAACAATGGAACGTTGAAATATTGCAAACCAAGGAGCCAAAACAATACATTCTACAAAATGCAGTTGATTAACATATTAAATATGCTTTAATAAAATTATGTTTTCTTCTATAATTTAAAACTGAAACAATAGCAATCCACCCATGATCATTCTGTTTCTCATCACATTCAAAGTAAGGAAATATCTCTGCCCAATGGGACACAGGTTGTCTAGGAAATATTAATTGCGTCACCTCAGAAATATTGCATAAATAACAAAATCCCCATAATGTTCTTTTCCATTCTGTTGCTTGTCCCATAGTAATTGTTGTAAGGCAGCTACTGAATTAAGGCCATACTTTTTCTCACAATTATTTATTTCATTAAATTGACCCATGTTATTCTGGGTGTGTGTAGAAGAAATTCTTTTTACCAGAAGTTTTATTATTTCTCATATAACACCATAAATCATATTAATAATAATCCACAGATTAAAAACCCATATCAAGCTTGAATGCTTTAAAACTTGTTAAAACATAATCTTCTTTTTATATGTACACCATAAAAAGCAATTCTGATTGTTAAGCAAGGTGAGCATGGGCTGCATGAATGCTAGAAGAGACCAAGACCAAGTTCTTCACTTAGAAAAAAAGAAATCAAAAAACAGTTGTCAAATAGAGGATGTCTGGTTGAATAAAAGTACTTGTGAACAGAATAATGAAATTATAGTTGAGGAACTGAACTCGAGCCCATATAACATCTCTGCAAAAAAAATCAGAATCTTAGGATGCTTCTATTGAAATAGCATTTCTGAATTATGGGAAGAAATAGCCCACTTTCATGAGATGTTGAGACAGATTTTATTTATTTATTTATTTAGAGTATGGTGATGGTACATTAGCCAGGAGATTACAGTGATAATACAGAGTAGTTGCTGGCTGCCTAAGGCTGCTAGTCTGTTCGGTTCATGCTCGTGCACTATCCAGAAGTACATCACAGGGAGAGAACTAGCTATGCACTCAGAATAGCTAACAGCAATCTGCAATATCATCCAGGTTTTTTCTCTCTCCCCATCCACTCATGCCGCTTTCTGGGCGTTACACTCAGGCAGATCTCGGACCAATTGGATCAATAACTTCTGCATGAAGCAACATTATTTTTCCCAATGAAGAAGTATCTATTTATGCAGTTTCAAGTAGCATGATTTCGATCTGCTAGGCTGGCAGAAGCTGAGGCAAGTGATGGGAGCTCACTCTGTCACTCGATGCTAGGACTCGAACTAGCCAGAGCACAGACTTCCAGTGTCTTTAAGCCACTGAGTCACCGTGCCTTTTGATTGAGACAGATAATTTGTTGACACAAAAAAAGAGTAATGATATCTTCTCTGTAGCTGACATAAAGAAAATCACAGCAACTATTCACTTAAGTGTTTTCACTGTCCTGTTCATTCATCTGTGATTATATTAAAAAAATGTTCAAATATGTGCCATCGGTGACACAGGTAATTTATAACTCATGATTGCTGTTTTATTAATATATCAATTTCATAATTTTGTCTATATGCCAGCAACACAATATATTGTTTTACATTTAGGCTGGTTTATGACTGTAATAAAGATTTGGTTTGATTTCCTTGTTTTATGTTTAATTATATTGGTAAGATCCAACACTGCATTCTTAGAGGTTTTGTTGAACTCAGTGGCTTCTTATTTGCTGTAAAAGTTCTCACTGCAAATGGCCTTTTAATTACTACTATTATTTTATTTTCCAGTCAATAGGCTTTCCCAAATTATACATTTTTCTACCAAGGAAAAACTGAAGGGAAGGAGTTTTAGCTAAGTCTTTTAATGATCATTTAGCTATCGTTTGTTTACATTTGTTTAGCTTTTAAGTTAAAATTGAACCCTACCATAATGCAGGGAGAATGTGTGAGCACAAATATGAGATATGCCAGATTAAACTAATTAAAGTTTTCAGTGATTTTGCAGACTGCGTCAACCGGATCCAGTCTGAGTAATTTTTTTTATGTAAAGTGACCTTTAAAGGTATATTGGAAGAGTCCAAGATGTGGTTAAGTCATTCATTTAATACTCAATAGAGAAGAAAAAGAATGGATCACTTTGTGTAATAAAGGTCTTGTTAAATGTTCTAATAGAAGAAAACTGGGAAAGTTATATCTGTCCTTGAAAAAAGAAACTTCTTTTCTTTCCATTTGATTTTTCTTTTCCTTTAGTCAATACAAAACAAAGAACTTACCTGGTTCACTTTATGACAAATCTTTTTTCCTTCAGTTGGCAGAAAAGAATTCTAGATTGAAGCTTTAGCTCTGAATAATAGTATTGAAACTCTGTGAGTTTTATTATTTTCTCTCGACCTCGTCAATCCTAATCTTTTGATATGCTCAAGCTAAAGGAGCCTTCCATTCTTCTATCAATGCTGTCCACATATGCTCAGGTTGTCAAGATTTGGGAAAGCTGATCAAAATTTCATTTTGGCTCCACTGAGATCAGTGCAAAAACCCTTCATCATGTCTGAATGTATTCCTTGCTTTCAATAAGAACCAAATGGAGTAAGCAATCGGAAACTACTATATTTTATTTTTACTTCTTGGATGATCATTAGCGTTTATACCTATTTTGGTAGGATAGCATATTACATTTTAAATTTGGATTAAATTAAATCTTAAACAGGCTGTGCTAGAAAAGGGAAGAGAAGATTTCTGCAGATTTCAGTAGTTCTATATGGTAACTGCTGGCTAATTATGGGAGCTGCAGTCCCGAAGGCACTAGATTGGAAAAGACTGAGCTAGCCAGTACATATGCAAATTGCAAGTGCCCCTGTTCATACAATCCTAGTTTCTTTTCTTTTAATCAGTCTGAAGATTGGCAGAACATGATTTTTGCTTATCTGTTTTTGGCGCATGTGTCTGAGCACACCACAAACACAAATTCACTGTTGTTTTCATTCAACAAGATCAGACTCCTCAGCTCAACATGGTTTGAACAAGAGATGTTTCTGGTTGATAAATGGCAAGATGGGATATAGCTTAACTATGGTTATTCTTGCAGCCCTGGCAGATCAATTGTGGAAGCAGGTGTTTGAAAAGCATTCAATGGAATTGCTTTTTTTAAAAAAAAAAAAATAGCCAGCATTTACTTCCATTTCATGCAGTACTATATAGTGTCACTTTGCTTTTTAAAGTATTGTTGTTCTGAAGGTTTCTAGTACATCTAGTCTTACTGGCACTAACTCACTTTGGAATATTTTTCCCTTTTTTTTCTTTTCTAGTAAAATTTCACTGATGGAGAAAATAAATAGTTAAATCTATACCAGTTAATATTATAACTTCCAAATTACATTTCCATTGACAAAGTGATTGCAACCAATCTCATTTAAATGTTCAGTGTGTCCAATAAACATAAACATGTTTTAAAGGTGTTTAAAAAAATACCTCATTAAGTAAAATTCATAGGAAATTAATATCTCATTAAGTAAAATCACCTTCCACTGTTTTCCCAGAATAAGACAACCAAGCTCATGGAATTCTTGATTTTAAAGAAAACCAAAGCTGGATGTAGTTCAACTAAATATCTAGGATTTCAGGAAAGCAGATTTCAGTATATGTGGAACAATAATAAATTGGACTCCATGTGTAGAGAAACTATTGGAAGAAGAAGTTCAAGACAAGTGAGAATACACAGGAAAAAAAGACTATTGCATATGATTCCCATGAGGAAAAGAAATAAAAGATATTAGAAAATTCCAGTGTGATCACTCAAACTACAAAGAGCAGCAGGCTAACTGGGAAAAGTATATACATTTAGACCAAAATTGTAGTGACCATGTTAGAATAAACTGAAGTTGGCAAATGATACAAATAACAAAAAAGGGCTTCACATACTATTTATTTATTTGTATTTGCCACCCATCTCACCTTGGGCTGACTCTGGGTAGCTTACCACATTAAAAGGTATAAATATAAATATACTTTTATTATACTTATGATAAAGTATGTATGGAAGAGAAGAGAACTGATATATCAGCTGCTCAGTGATATTCAAGATTCAAAGAATCTTTACATTCAGAGAAATTGAATGCGGCTCAGAGAATGGCAATAAAGATGAAGAGGGAAGCAGGTTTCATGATGACAAATTGAAGGAAGTTGAAATGTTTACTCTTGATAAGAAATCCAAATATAAGCTTCCAGGGCAGGTACTGTATGTATGCTTGAATATATCACCAAAAGGATCTTGTCTTCTCAGAAGTTCTTTGGTTTTATGATCTACCTGTTTATTCTTAAGAATTTTTTTTCTTAACATTAAGTTGAAATGTCCTCCCCTAACTTAAATCTGTTGTCTGATATCTCTAACTCTTAGATATAACAGAACAGATCTTATCTGTGGCATTCATTCAGGCACTTGAAGAATGCACTGATTAGTAGCCAAATTAACTTGTTCTTTTATTGCATTTTATTTGTTTTATCTGTATTGTTTTGTGCTTTTTACCCTAAAAAGTCAAGAGTCTTTGGATTCTGATGGTATATAAATAGGAGAAATAAATTTTATTTATTTATTTATTTATTTTTAAATTATATTTATTCAAATTTAAACAAATTTATCCTGACCCTACTCACTTCTTGGATTGCCTTACTTCTACTATGCTGCTATGAAACATAGTGTAGCTTTCAGGGTTGAGGTAATGATTGACTATGACAATTGCTTACCTATTGTGAGAAGTGATCTATTAAGAAGTAACGGAGCCAAGTGTGATGGGGAAAATCAGTCCTATGCCAGAATATGATGGCTCTCAATGCTGAAAGGAGCAAAATAACAATATGAATTGAGAAAATTATGTCCCACCAAAAGTTTTCCATTCATGTTTGCTTAGGAAGACAAAAGTCTTTGGACCAAGAAGGATCCTTAAGCATCCTTCCTATATGTGTGGTGGCCCTTCACTATAGAAACTAATGTCATGAAGAAAAATCCACTTGCATTTTTCCCCATGAGTTTTATTCAGTCTAAGTTTTTAAAACTTCTTTCTAGGATAAAGAAAATTCCAGCTACTTTTTAATGGATGACGTTGATGATCTTGGACTTCTGCATCACTGATATGGACAAATATTTTTTCTTTTCTTGTATTATTGTCTTTTGACTGGTCTCCAATTTGTCTGGCTTTTCATACTTCAAATAAATCTGTAACATGTAGCATTCTTTAAAAAAAAAAGAAATTAGAAAGTATGGGCAGCTATGGAGGCTTTATAATGATGGCAAGAGTTACAGTAGCACTCTTTACCACCTCAGATTATAATGGTAGTTCAAGAACAATCAAGATAAAAGAAAATACAGTGAACAAAAATATACCTCAATAATAAAATGCAAAAAACAGGGAATTTAGATAGTAAAGAAAAGAAATTAATACAAAAAAAATGTTATCTCATTATCTTTAGCATAAGAAACATAAAGGTAAAGATAATTATTAGATGGACAATCATTTGTCTGAAATGATGCAGTGTCTTCTGCTCAAGCAGGGGATTGGACTAGAAGACCTCCAAGGTCCCTTCCAATTCTATTCTATTCTATGTTCTATGTTCTAATATTTTCTAACAACAGAAAGATCTAAGATATTAGTTTCCTAATAACAATAACAATTGTATAAAAATGGCTAACGCCTGAGAGATATTGTGGATTGTGTTGGCCAATGGAAGACAATGCTTTCCCTCATTACTATATAGACCAACCATTTGATAATAAAGGAATTATTAAATTTGTGTGCCATGTTACATAAAATAGGGCAAAGCAGGACCCTACCAGAATATATACTGGGGTGGCATTGTATTTATCCTCTGTTAGCTTAGAAGGCAAGGCATTAAATTTTGTCAGGGTGAAAGATCTTCAGTGAGTTATACTGAAGATATTGAGTTCTACATTAGTTTGCTCATGCTCATGTAAAGATTAAAAAATGTCTGAGAGTTCATGTTATCTGAGGTCTAGATCAATATGCCTTTTCCCAGGTTGAACAAAAGTTTATCCAAGAAGGTCACAGAAATCAAAGATCTTTCTGTGAAGATCAATTTAGTCCAGAACCTGAACGGACATAGCCTTATATGGGCTCTTTAGAAAGCAAGTCCTGATTCCAATCTTAAAAAAGAGCTGGAAACATTCCAAGATAGTTAGAGAACAGATCTTTAAATTTTTCATTGGACTGATTTGATAGTTCTTATATTTTTATAAGATCAAATCTGGGAGCCATGGAGTAGAAAACTAATCATTTTGGTTTTAAGAATGGTAATGGCAGAAAGTGTACGATTACTATATCTGCTTCTCACAAAATGTAAAATTGCATCTGTAGTCAAATGGGCCTGCTTAGTGACCACTTTCAACTGTTTCTTCCAGGCTACAGAGGATTGAAAGAGCTATGTTTTTCATAACTTAAACTTTGGAAGACATTGATATCCAACTACCAAAAACTGGGTAACAACTTTATTTCAGTTCTTTAATATGCTGGTGACGTAATCATTCTCTGTGCATCCCAAGAGGGCTTGAGAAGTAGGATTCAGATAGAATAAACCAAGGGCATTAAACAGCTAGGTACAGTATCCGCTTTCAATCTTGCAAACACTGTATAACGTTAAGTAGCACAAAATCAAATAAGACATTATTTACCCAAGAGGCAAATGTATTTATTCCTCCCTGAAATGTTATCAAAATAAGTGTGATGGAATATGTACCTGCAGCAGAAAAGGGGAGGATTTTGCCAACTGCTTTCCAGAAAGGGATCCAGATCCAGACATTGTGCAGTACTGGGGGGAGGGGGAAGAGGTACTGGGTAACCGAACTCTATATATAGACTGTTGTTCAACCACAACAGTCCACATGATGATGGAACACAGACTAGAACCTCCCGTGAACATATCAATGGTCATCACAATAATTGGGAAAGAGTCGTTCAGAGTCAAGGGACATACTGGTTTAATACATTATTATTAATAATATAAATATTGTTTTATTCCCTTTAACCATCTGCTGTTTTATTAAGCAGATGCTTCCTTGTTAACTGCAATCTCCTTTCCATGTCAGTAATAATTAAGATGCTGTTTAGTTTGGCAATTGTCTTAATTGCTCAAAAGTTAACAGAGCAGAACAAGTCTGTTATCCAATAAGATGGGAACTAGTACCGGGGTTTAGGAGATCATGAATCTGCTTGGTCCCCTTTGGAGAAATTAGTATCTAGGGATAAAACTATGGTACAGTTATCAGTAAAAAACAATAAATGGGAATCAGGCTGATGTCATGACTCTGGAAGATGAAAAAGTAGGAAGAGGTGAGAAAGAAATTTATCTTAACTGGGAACCAGTAACATAGCAATGGGCATATATAGCAACTATATAACAACCAAGTATTTTTCACTTTCCAAACAATTTTCACCATGAAACCTTAATTCAGATATTTACATGTAATCAATGCTGCATGCAAATTAATAGCATTAGATAACAAATATTATTGCTTATTATAGATATATAAAAAGAGAATTAGCTTGTTGTTTCTTTCCTTTCTTATTAATTGCCCTATTAGAAGTGCCAATCGATGTCCATAATATAAAATTAAAAACACAGAGGATTAAAAAAAAATCAATTCATGTCATGTTGTGCATGGTTTAGTATCTACTTTTTATTTAATAGTGTCAAAATGTAGATAAACAACCTTGGATGTTAATTGCACTTGTGTAAACCGATATTAACTTACATGATTTTCATTCTCTTAACTTTGATCTCCCTTTTCAAAATAAGGAAAATGGTCAGACAGGCTTTGGTTATTGCATATGCAGTGCCAATTGAATTAAATTACATGAAGCCTCTTTTTCTTTTATTTCCCTTCCCTTCTCTCCTTCTCCTTCTCCTTCTCCTTCTCCTTCTCCTTCTCCTTCTCCTTCTCCTTCTCCTTCTCCTTCTCCTTCTCCTTTCCTTTCCTTTCCTTTCCTTTCCTTTCCTTTCCTTTCCTTTCCTTTCCTTTCCTTTTGGTGTAACTGGAGTCCATGGGTAGAAATCTTGTAGTCTGCTAGATGTTGCTGAATTTCAATTCCCATTAGTTTCATCTAGCATGAAATTGAAGTCCAGCAACATCAGGAAGGTCCTCATTTCCTTCTTTTGCAGTTGTCTGTTCAATCACTTCTTACTCCTGGAGAGGTGACATGTGGCAAATTATCCTCCCACCCATTGCACAAGATGCTATTATAGAACAAGGGAAAGAAATACCATTCTTACCTGGATATCTCTCGCTGATTCAGAACTATTAACACATTTGCCGTCAACCATGACAATCCTCTTCTTTTCCATCTAAGAAATGAATCAATCCTTTTTGCCATCCCTAAGGATGCGGGCATTGTTACAAAAACTATAAGGTAAGGTTTACTGCCAATGTTACTGGGTCAGGGTTCCATTCTGTCATTTCTTTGGATGGATTTATACAAACACATAGACAATATCCCCTATGACAATATCATAGTCTCTAATAATAATAGACGCCTACTGCCAGCATACAGTACATTACCCATACATCTTGTTTTCATATACAAATCATTCTTTTTTGCTTATTTTAAATACATATGTTTCCATCATGTGGGGTTTTAAAATGCCAGTTCTTTTGATGCAAGATCTCTTTTGAACAAATCCGCTAAGGTCATGCAGGGCATTTCCCTTGGACCAAATTTCCATTGACCTGCTCTTTGAACTTCTCAGTATTAACTATTAATTGATTAATTAATATCACACGATGGATAGCCAAAGCAGCTTCTGGGCACATGCAGTGTATGTGTGGATGCCACTTTTCTCAACCTAGTGCTGCTAATTGAAATGGTACGGCAGAATGCACTTCCTTCATGGCGTTAAGGAGACATGCTTCATGCCTCCCTGCTTACCACTTACTACCAATGCTTGCATTAAATTTTCAGTAGCCCTCCACCTCTCTTCCTCTCTCTGGGTATGTGTGAATTTTGATTGGTAAGAGTAAAAAAAAAACCTGACAGAATTTGATGGCAAAAGACTGCAGCAGATAGAATGTGAGATGGAATAATACGGAGAGATAGAGAAATAGAGGTAAATTCACATACATGTGTAATGTATATGCATAACATGCACAGAAATCTAGAATGTCCACTCCTTATTTTAATGGAGCCAAAAAGTTGCTAATTGTGGGAAATAGTTTATCTCTTCTTGACTTATAAGGCCCATTATATTTCTTATTTAAGCATCTTCTTATTCATAATTCCTCAAAGTGAGCCAGTAGTAAACGGTTCAATAATCCTGTGAGCCCCACTAAATAGCACCAGATGAGGAATTCAACTCCACAAGAAGGCCAAAACTATTTTTGTTGACATTGGCTATTTGTAATGACAGAATCTTGCAAGTCTGCGCTACGTCTCCTACCTTTTCTTAGGTTCCAGAGAAGTGCCACTCTGAGCCTCTTCCAAATCTTTTGTGTCTTTTGTGGACTTAAATTATGTTTGCCCTTGGATGCCATGCTGGAGGGTCTGTTTAGCAATGGTGGTGGACTTTGGCAATGGTTATGCTGAATGGGATGTATTGTGACATTCATAACTGACTATTATTATGTTTATGTTGACTTAAGTTTCAGTAGTGGTTTTAATGTTGTTGTATCTGTTGTTTTTTATTTATATATATATATATATTTACATTCTTCTTGTTTTTAAGTGTTGTGAGTCACCCAGAGTCACATTTCTGAAATCAACAGCAAACACAAGTTGCGTCGTTTTTTTTTTTTTTTTAAGTGAAATGTCTATGCTGCTTCACCTCACTTGCCTTGGAGTCCTGCTCATGTTTTTCCTATGAAATTCATAGCGTGGGAGGAAACTGAGAGAAGTGAAGCCATCTTTGGTAGTGCTGGGTGAAGTACACCCAGGATTAAATAACTACGCAGGACTTGGAGGGATGGTCTATACTATAGCCCACTAAAGATGTGCTAAAGTTCTTCAGTTTGGCTGGTCATGCATTGGAGATGGGTGGTCATTTGAATCTAATAAATAAATAAGTAACTGCAGAGATCCCAGTTTTGCCACCCTAGAAATCCTTAACCCAGCACCGGAAAAGAAGACAAAGGAGATTGGTCTGAAATGCCTTGTAGCAGCAACTTGGGGGGGGGGAGGGGGAGGAGGAACTACGGGACTTCAAGTGCTGTAACTGAGTTGGAGTATCACAACACAAGTCACGCCCTTTTTCTATGTAAATTGCAATATTGTGAGAGTGTCCAAAAGGAGTAGAACATCTATGTTGTTTTCTTTAGGCACTTTGGCAAAGCAAGTCTCATCTGCATCACTTTATAGGCCTAAAAGTTGCGTTTCTATCTTCCCCTCCTTAGCTTTGTAAAGAAGTCATCAAAACTAAAATAATAATGGGAGAGACCAAGGTGGAAAAATATTAGCAGACCAAGCAGATAATAACAAGACCTGACAATCACTAAGAGCAGGAAACTTGAAGAAAGAGACGGAGGGGCTAATTCTGGCTGCACAAGACCATGCCTTAAGAATAAATGCATACAAAACCAAAATTGAGAAGAGAGAAACAGATAGCAAATGCCGTCTCTGCAAAGCAGCTGAAGAAACAGTGGACCACCTGATTAGCAGCTGTGAGAAAAATTGTAGAAACTGACTACACACAATAGCATGACAAAATAGCAGTAATGGTGCATTAGAAGATCTGCAAGAAATACCATTTACCTACAAGCTAGATTTTCTATGGAAAATGTTTTGGGAAAGCAGCATGCACTCACAGCATCAATTTATTCCACGTGGAGTATAATTTGAGTAGTTAACAAAACTACATGAAACATGAAGAGCAGATACTTCTGCTGCACATCCTTTGAGCAGGATGATTTTCCCAGTTCTGACTACAAGAAGAGAGAGAGAAATAAAGAGACAATAGTCAAATATCACACATAGTAGCATCCACCAATTCGTAAGCTGACAGAAAGGTATATGAATGTAACATTTGCTGTCCTGATTGCCAAGCTTTGTTCTTACACAGAAAATGAAACTAGTGACAAGTGGTATCTTTATTGATTTAATGTAGGACGAGTTAAGGAAAGTGATTGGTGGGTACCTCAGGTTTCATGTTCCCTCCTGCCAAGTGTCACCTACTGGTTGGAAAGCAGTACATGGGGTGGAGTGGAATTGTAAAGTGTAGTGGGTGATTGCAACAGTGTGTTTAATTTCCTGTCAAATGCCCCATGTTTGCAGCTTGTCAGGTTATTTCTGAATATGGCTCTAATGTTCCATTAAACTAGACACAAACTAATGCCTACAAAGAGTATGATTAATAAGTCATAGCCATGAGGAATGGTACTGAATGAAACATAAAGGAATGAATAATAGTGAGAGGTACACCTTTGTCCAGTGCTGGCAGCAAGTCCAAGTCCTCCCTCATAGCCAGAAGCATCTGGAAGGACATCAACAGCCATGGAGTCAGAAAGGGGCTGGTGAAATAGAACTGTACTCCTTGCCACTCTAAGTCATAAAAAGAATTGGTCACATGAAGACACTTATTGGCAGAAGCAGCAGAAAACTATAATGCACCCCATGGCAAAATGAACAACACACAGCTGGCTGAACATGGCTCTCCTTCTCACATTAAATCAACCTTCTGTGCTGCATTAAATCCACGTTTATAAGGAGCCCTCAAAAGACCAGATAAATGCTTTGGAAACATCCCTTTTGCAGGTGGAAGCTTCAGCAGAGGACAGGTGTTTGGTTTCTCCTGCAACATATGTCAAATGATCCTGGAGGGCAGCTGCCAATAATTGGGGGGAGGAGAACTATGTGCCCAGACTAAAGTGGCAAATAAGAGCTGGGCAGATCCAGCCCTTGATTTCATCAGCAACCAACACCATTGATGAAGCATAGCCAATCATGTCAATGGCACAGTTTGTGTCAGAAAAAGTGGGAAAACACTACTGTATAAATTAAAGATAACTTCTTTGGACTAAGGATAATGGAAAGGCAACACTACAAGGACATATTTATTCCACAATAGGAAGACATAAGGATTAGCTTATAGAGAGGGATATAATTTTGAATGCCATTAGCATGTTTATACAGCAGTGTTCTGACATTCTCAGTTGAATCTGATATATACACAGTTTTTAATGCAAAATTAGTATTTACTTCATCATATTTCACTGCAGTCATGTGTATGGCAATTCCAAATTCACAAATAAATCCTTTAAAAATCACAGTAATATTTCCTGGAAATAAACATAAGCAAACACTGGGCAGTTCATTTTAAAGGACATTTCTTCCATCTGTAGTTTCTTTGGATTGTGCTGATCATGCTACCAGTTTTCCTTTTTTTAACAGAAGTGCATAATTGTAGGCAGAAATTAAAAACCATAAAACTGGAGAACAGTTTTATTAACATATGGGTTAATGAATAAAGATATTTCCTCATTGAATAAAAATAAGGTTAATGTAGAAATCAGATCCCCAATTTTATGATTCTTTCATTTATATTGAATATTATAATGAGTGAAGATTCTAATCCTACCTAAATCTACACAAAGAAGAGGGATACAATGTATTCTCCAAAGCACCTAAGAAGTAACAGATGGAAACTTATCAAAGAGATATCCAACCTAGAACTAAGGAGAAATTTCCTGACAGTGAGAACAGTTTGTCTCCAGAAGTTGTGGGTGTTCCCTCATTGGAGACTTTTAAGAAGAGATTGGACAACCATTTTTCCAGAATGGTATATAGAGTCTTCTGCTTGGGCCGGGAGTTGGATTAGAAGACCTCCAAGATCCCTTCCAACTCTCTATTCTCTATTCTGTATACCTAACATCTCTTCTAAAAGGTATCTTCTTCTGAACTTTTGGCTTCCAGTTAGGAATAAAATATGTAGAAGTGAAATTTCTTTATCCTTCTAGTGAAGCATTTCCCACTCTGAATGGAAGAAGCCTTTTGAGCTGTCAGACAGTCTGTCACATCCAGGGGCCATATAGCCTTGAACCTGGGACCTCCTGCATCTTACTTGCCACACCGTATAATGGTCCTTCTCTTTTGGAAACAATTACTTAGGCACAGTGTAGTAACTGTGGGGACATTTAATTGTGAAGAAGTCAAAAGAAAGAAGTAATCAGAGCAAGTGAACCAGAGCCAAATTCCATCAAAATGTTTATTTTGTATTATGTTTCCAGCCGTAAAGCAGTACTGGAGTGGAGAGAAGAGGTGCACAAATGTGTACAGTACATATCTAGGAATATAAGGATTTCTAGAACATGCCTGCTGTGTTCCTTCTTTCAGGATATGAAGGACAGCATAGAACCATGAAGAGCAGCAGAGCTGGAAGGAAGAGCTTTCATAGCCAATGGCATTCAGCTCAGGCCAGCAGGGATGGATATAAAGTGGAATGGCAGCAGCATGCTGTTAATGACTTGATTATCTGTCATGAATAAGAAGGCCATTGATGAAGTGCCACATGTAGCGATATGCCAGTCACAGAGTGCTGAATCTCTTTTTTTTTATCATGGCAATGAGGGAAGGGTCAGTAGGAAAACTGTAAATGGGTCTTGGCATTTGTATAATATGACTAAGGGCCAACACTGGAGATCCATGACTGCATCTGTCCAGAATTAATATCTCGTTCTAGGCAAGATAATGAAAAAAGAAAAGCAATCAGTCAGGAAAACAGATCAGAGTATCTTCAAAGTCTACATAGAATTATGAAAGCAGTTTGACTAGATGTAATACTTGGCCAACCTTGTTTGGGTCCAGTCCTGAAGGAATTGAAGTGTTTTTGGCAAATCTGAGAGAAAAAAATCCATCTCTGTTCATTCCTGATGATGATGATATAAGTAGCATGCTTTTGATGCACAGAAACATCTGTGTCACTTTGCCAAATGGTAGGATTGTCCAAAAGAGACAGCTTTATTCAACGCTTTGGGACAACTGGGAAAGTAAATCTCAAAAGAGCAGAATACCTATGGCGGTTTTATTGAATGCTATATTTCAAGGCACAATTTGCCAAAGGGGCATTCTGTGTCAAATGGAAATTAACAGTTTTACTGATTTGCAAGAAGGTCCCATTCATTCTCAGTCTCCTTTCATTTATATAGCATGAAATTTAAATAAATTCACATTCATCTTATAATTCAGTGTTGTCTTGAAAAATTAAAAGATACCTTAAACTTTATCAAATACACCAATTAACACAACATATAGACAGATTCAACAGCGGGGCACGATGACTCAGCGATTAAAGGCGCCGAGCTTGTCAGCTGGAAAGCTGATGACAGATTGAGTTCAAGATCCGAGGGACATGCAATGGAGTGAACCCTCTTTCTTGTTCCAGCTCCTGCCTTCCTAGCAGTTCAAAAGTATGCAAAATGCAAGTAGATTAATATGTAGCACTTCAGTGGGAAAGTAGCAGCATGCCATGCAACTTTGGTGCATAGCTATGCTGACCACATGACCATGGAAAATATCTTTGGAGAACGCTGGCTCCCTTGGTCAAGAAACGGAGATGAACACCATCCCCTAGAGTTGGACATGACTGCACAGAGAACCCTTTACCTTTTATAGACAGATTCAATAATATAAGTAAAAGGGAACTTTATGTCTGAGACTCAACTCATGAATGTTTGCAAAAACTGGATATTTAAGTTAATAAGAAAATTGTATAATTAATATACATAGAGGTGCATAATTCAAAGACATACAATCCACCACCATGGGCCAATGACAAGTGTAATCATTTGGATTTCAATAAAAATATATTTATTATCTCTAATTAGTTCATTTATTCATTGCCAGATACATACAAAGTTCCTTAATTTTAAAGTAAAATTTTATTCATTGAAATGCAAAGGAAACTGAGCAGGAAACATTATCTGACTTATTTGTCTCATAATTAATATACTTATTCATTGTGAAGCACAGCTACAGCTCCATTATTTTTTTAAAATAAAATGTAATATATTGACTTTTAATACATTAGCCTATTACAGTAAGAATACATATTTGCATGTTTCAGTGTGTAAAAGATAGCTGCATGTCTGCATTTTCTCCTATTTAAATAATTTTTGCTCAATCCATTCATGAATAGAAAATAGTAAGATTTCAGAATCCTCAGCCTGAAAGTTGTTACAAAATTATTATTGCTCAAGGACAAATCTTCCGTGTTAGTCTTCGGGATACAAGGCTAATATTTAATAGGGATAGCGTTTCTTTCTACCTTTGCCTTCAATGTTGCATTTGTGTTTGGGTTCAAGTGTGTGTGTGTTTGTATTTGTGTATCTATATACATACGTGAAACGACCTTGCTTTTGCTTGGCTCCAACCTTTTGACTTTTGTGCCTTCATTAAGGGTCTAAAGAAACATGACCTATAACTTTCACTGACTTCTCCAAACAATCTTGGATCCTGTGCCATCTGCACTCCCTGCTTTTGGAAGGAATATTTGGAAAATGCAGTCAGTTCTCCTTTTATGCCTACCCAAATAACCCAGAAGTCAGAGAGGAATTTGTGAATGTAGACGAGTGTTCCTGATACTGAACGTCTGTCAGAACATGTCCCTGCCAGTATGTTTCCTGTCTGTCAGACTCTCAAGTCATGTTAAAACACTTACATTAACAGTACTGACATCTCTCAGATGAGTCTTTGCTCATCTCTCTCTCTTTTGCCAGAAACATTTGCCTAAAGCAACCTCTGCTTTGTATGGAGAAGCTCCTAGGTTTTCTTTCTCGGTTGAATGAGAACTTCCAAAACCTTTGGAGGGCTATGGTCTCTCACAACATAGAGAATTTGGGGCTAGGTGAGCTACTGTTCTAATTTATTAAAAACCACTTTCACACCTCAATGGTTCCTCTCAGGTCACAAATAGAAATATCAATGTCTGTTTATCATTTTATGACTTAAAAAGGACCTCAGGCTGGATCCAGTTTTCATTTTCTGGGATATGTTTTATGTACAAACTTTCCATACTCAGTCTGTAGAACAATTTTGGAATAGAGAGATGAATTTAAAGCAGAAAAGATAGCCTATTGTGCCATTTTTGGATTACTGAAATACTTAAAATTTTTCCTTCCACTGTTGTAAAAATTATAAGGCTATGATCGGGAATCATATGTATTTCTGTCTGTTTCATTTGCAAATACCATTAAAAAAAGGCAAGCAAAAGAATTTGCTAATGTATCCTGATTACATATTCATATACATCTATAAGCGTTTAACGCAAATGTAACCATTTTCAAAAGCCATTTCCCTAACATATGCACTTTTTATTTGACATTTCTCTAATAGGTGAATTTTGTAAGTGTGTGTTTTGATCTGAGAATTTCATCAGAAAATTTAGGGAGGAGTAAAAAATAAATCTGATAGACATTGGATCGCTGTTTCATTTAGGTCTTTGAGAATTGCAAACTCACTTGGGTGACATTAAAGTATAATGCAATTGAATTTATCTCCTCTACCTGATTATGACCCACTGAGTTTCTGTACAACATTGCTATGGAACGCCATGCGGCTGGATTTCTGTATCCTTCATAGTTACAGTAACAATAAAACCAGACAGCACAGCTAGCTCTCTAGAATGTAACCATTCCATGTTGAATCAGATGATGGAGACACTCACTTCCCCCATCTCTCAGTCTGTAGACTTCTTCAATGTTGGCCTAAAAAGACATCTAAGGACAAGTTTCCACCCATGTGCAAATAATTCATTAGTACTGTATGCTGTATAATATAGTTTCAGTGATTAAGTCTATTTCAGGATCTCCTACCTAGTATTTCTCCACACTTTAGTGAGGCTGTTTTAATAATGTGCTTTTCCCTTAGTACTTCAGACATATGTTGGGTATATAAGCTTCATTCCCTCCTGCCTGTCACTAGTATATTTTATTTAATGCAGTTGAGCTGAAAAAAAATGTAATATACCTCCTAATATAAAGCAGACTTTGCTAATCTTAAAAGACCACAAGGAGGATGTTGTGTAAATTTATAAGCTACAGAAACAGTTTAATGCGAAACAGTTGAGCAATTTCCTGTACAATAGCACAATTTCCGTCACATGTGGACTTTTCTTAGCATACATTAAAGTGAATGGGAGCTGAGGAGAGCCAAATTCTGCCAGAATGGTGTTTTTTTAAAAAAAAATAAATTCTAATCTTTTTCTTACTTTCTATCTTTTTGTTTTGTTTTTTTGTTTTGTATAGTTTTGCTATATTGAATATATCGAACTATAGATATAAAATTCTCTTCTCACCCTTATGGGTGGTCTGTGTCTTCCTCAATTATCAGGTCTTCTTTCGGAAGCCTGGGAGTTCGAGGGTTCTGAGCAGGATCTTAGCTGTTCCTAGCACTGCATTCTTCTGGACAGAAAATTCTGATATTGTTTCTGCGATCTGTTGGAGACACTCTCTCAGCTTAGGAGACAGAACTCCAAGTGCTCTTACCACCACTTCTGGCCTTTACTTTACACATCCTCTCCTGTTCCTCCTCCAGATCTTGGTACTATTACAATAAATCTGTTAATTGGAACTTCTCGTATTCTTGAATGCCTATTAACTATTTCAGTTAATTGGGAGAAACCCCACAGAGTCCAAGATCTGCGGCCCTGCTAGCAGATCAGAGCCTTTTTAGCCAACTTGAGGCCTGCGATTGCCCTCTCAAATCTATTCCAGAAAGTTGGGAATATTTTCTGTAGTTTGTTTGGGACACACCTGTGGAGCGGGTTTGTGGCAGGGAGGGAGAAAAGAAGGAAAATTATGATTGTAAATTTGCTTGCATAATATTGAAGTAAAGTTGCTTCAAGTCAAGCTTGGTTCCTGCTGAATATGCCTAAGTAGTTTTGTGAAAGTGATTTGCCACTGCCTTTTTCTGAGTTGCTGTTTAAACTTCCCAATCTAACCTCCAGTCCTGGACTTCCAAGAGGTCTCTCATCCAAGTTCTAACCAGAACTGATCCTGCTTACCTCTCAAGATCAGTCAAGGCCAACTAGATGCTCCCATCTTCTAGGTATCTTGGAATATAGTCTTTAACCAAAACTTGTTAGTGGATGGTTCTAATAGGGTCTTCCACATACTTTTTTGGGGGTGGGGGTGGGGGAGGCAAATCTATACAGTTCTTCTGATTAGCATTTTGAAAATCAGTGAAGTCATTGCTAAAGCACCAGACATGCAAAAATTGAAATACAAATCCTAACACGGGCATAATTTGAATTTAAAAAGAAGATTCCTCCCTCCCACAAAAGAACTAGGAAATAAACAGGCATAATATGGTTCTTCCCCTTCTGCATAAGTACATCACCCACAATGGCCTTTCATCCCCTAATAATAAGTAGACCTTCTTAGCATCAAAATGCTTTCATTCTTGTGATAATTGGATGGTAATAGATATTATTATGAACTAAAATAAAACTAATGTTGTTAAAAAATCTTCATATCAATCAATCATAAAAATGAACTCACTCCCACTCTTCATGATCCCATGAAGAGACTATTCATGAGGCAATTAATACACTATTCATTAATCTTCCAGCCTGCAAAACAATTTGCAGAATTCACAATAAGATATTTTTAAATTAATTGTTGTTAATCTGGATATATTTTCAAGTATAGGAAGGATGTATTCCCTAGAAAAGGAGAAGCATGGCCATACACAAGAACATAGATTCCTAGGTAATCTATTACAATATGCGATTGGATACGTCACATGGAAGCCACGCCCACCCCAGCTCCGGCAAGGGGGAAAAAGTCTCAATATATCATGACATGTCACATGACATGGCGAGTTTGACACCCCTGCAATATGAGGTGTCTGTATGTTTTTTTTTTATTCTGTTATTATGTTCTGGAATTGGTATGTAGGTGTGAAAGGTACAGTTTGCATTATGACATCATAGCATATGTTTAATCATTTTTCATTATGGTGATTAATAACAGTTTATTAATTCCCACGGTATTGCGTTAATTCCATTAACGCTGCATCTTCAATCTGGTTAACATTTCTTGAAGTATCTGGACAAATCAGTCTCCCATTGTATGGTGTTGCCATTCTTTTTTCACCAAAAGGGAAGACACACAATTTATCCTCTTGAAGCCTATTTTATTTATAATTTTATTTTGAAGTTTTATATCCTGTTTTATATCCTATCAGCTTTAGTTTACGAGATAAGCTTAGATTTTGAAAGACTATGGTATAATGCAATGTCCTATAAAGCAGATTAATGAACAGTTAATAAAAATATGATGTAACAAAAATGCCACAAATTGTGAGCACAGTAAAAAAACTAATTCTGAAACAGAACTGGCAGTTCCACTTCCAGAAGAGCAAACTGAGAGCTGATACCAAATTGTGTTGCTTATCAGTTATCCACATAATGGTTTTCATTCAACAAAGTGTGTTCAGAGCAGCTGAGACTGAATGTGTGTAGACACAGTTATGCTACTTTTTCAATAAAAGGGGGAAGACCCAAAATCTACCCATTAGTTGTTGGGGGGATTAAATCCCAGGCACAATGTTCACTTTTGGATCCGTGATTGATGAGATTTTTTTTCTTGTCTTCCTTAATGCATTCAGAGGTCTGAAGATTTTGTGTGAAGTATTCCAAATATACTAATCTGTTAACTCCAAAACATCTAATGAATGAATTGAGTATTGATAATCAATAAAGAAGAAAATGATGAAGAATTCCTACGGAGTTCCTACGGAGTTGCTACGATGGATAGGGAGGAGACGTTCTCATGATTCCTGAAATGGGGATTCTAATGTTTACATACTCATAGGATTACCAATGATCTCTTGGGGAGCCTTTCCCTTTGATGGTGGTGGTGGGGAAGCACTTTATTCATGCAAGAAGAAAACATATCTAGTAACAAAGTTCTTTATGTATAGCTTTTGTGTGCAAGCAATTGCAAAGTAGATCTGAATCATTATCCCATAGCGTACCATTAGAACCTGCTTTATGCAAGTATTGGCAATACCTAATGAAAGGATAGTTCTTCATAAATATTCAGGCCCTCTGCTCAACTAACTTGTCATCCTTCTCCAACCTGCCACCCTTCAGATGTGCTCAGGTTAACACAGTTTCCAAATCCAATCTCTCTCATCTGCCCTCTCCAGATGGGCCAGGTTGTTGAGTTTCTGGGAACTGCAGTTCCACCTGGAGCTTTGAAGAGGTCAAGATTGATAAGAGTGATCTGCAGCTGCCAAAAAGGCCAACTCAGTGCTAGGTTGCATTAACAGAGGGATAGAATCAAGATCAAGTGAAGTGTTAATACCACTTTACAATACCTTGGTAAGGCCACACTTGGAATACTGCATCCAGTTTTGGTCACCACAATGTAAAAAAGATGTTGAGACTCTAGAAAGAGTACAGAGAAGAGCAACAAAGATGATTAGGGGACTGGAGGCTAAAACATATAAAGAATGGTTGCTGGTATTAGGTATGTCTAGTTTAATGGAGAGAAGGATGAGGGGTGACATGATAACAGTGTTCCAATATCTCCGGGGTTGCCACAAAGAAGAGGGAGTCAAGCTATTCTCCAAAGCACCTGAAGGCAGGAGAAGAAGCAATGGATGGAAACTAATGAAGGAGAGAAGCAACCTAGAACAGACATGTCAAACTCATGATGTCACATGACGTCGTGCAATGTATCGGGACAGTTTTGCCATTGCCGGCAATGGGGTGGGCATGGCTCCACGTGACGCGTCTGGCCCACAGGCCGGCAGTTTGACACCCCTGACCTAGAACTAAGGAGAAATTTCCTGACAGTTAGAACAATTAATCAGTGAAACAACCTGCCTCCAGAAGTTGTGAATGCTCCAACATTGGAAGTTTTTAAGAAGAGACTGGACAACCATTTGTCTGAAATAGTATAGGGTTTCCTGCCTGAGCAGGGGGTTGGACTAGATGACCTCCAAGGTCCATTCCATCATCATCATCATCATCATCATCATCATCATCATCATCATCATCATCATTATTATTATTATTATTATTATTATTATTATTATTATTATTATTATTATTATTATTATTATTATTATTATTATTATTATTATTATTATTATTATTATTATTGTTGTTATTGTTGTTGTTGTTATTGTTATTATTGTTATTATTGTTATTATTGTTATTGTTGTTGTTGTT
Source organism: Azemiops feae (assembly GCA_023970755.1). Lineage (NCBI taxonomy): Eukaryota > Metazoa > Chordata > Lepidosauria > Squamata > Viperidae > Azemiops > Azemiops feae. Next base: position 3,155,021 of record JALGBA010000683.1, read on the forward strand.
GTTGTTGTTATTATTATTATTATTATTATTATTATTATTATTATTATTATTATTATTATTATTATTATTATTATTATTATTATTATTATTATTATTATTATTATTAATCTGAGGCAGGAGTATTATGCCTATTATGTGATTTTTATTTTTATTTTGGGAGATGCCAGGGATTGCTTCTTAGAAACATATGCACACGAATTTATAATTCTTCTCATCATTTTCAACTCATTATTACTCATGTACTAATTAGACAAACTTGATATATATTTTATTTTTGACATGACCTGCTCATGGAGAGGTAACATTGTCAGGAATAACTTGTTTCTAAAAAGAAAGTATGGGTAATAGCATTTGCATTATTTATTGCCGCATGATAAAAATGACATGCAAAATAGTCCTATAAAAATTCTAAATTATGTTCAGATTAAAAACAAAAATGGAAATGAATTACACATTGTTATATCTTCTGACCTTTTAGAGGCCTCATCATGTTGGCTATGCTTTTTCATACAGAGATTGTTGATGATGATCATTTCTTTCTCTTCACCTTTCACTCTCCTCTTTTTTATTGACTTCTTGTAGGAACAAGTACTGTCCTGCCCTTTGCTATGGTTTTATAGTCAGCGGGAGCTTTTGTTATGTCTCCTTGAATCTGGATAAGTTGCTGGCCTTCTTTCTCTGGATAAAGTTCTCATTCAAATTCTATGAGTAGGACACCATCTATCTTGAAATAGTGAAAAAAATAATAATGAAAAAACAGAATCCAAGTCACAAAATTCTATCTAAAATTACTTATTTGCCTGACTTAAAGAGAAAGGTAAAATTTTCCCTATCTGGTTGTGTCTGACTCTAGGGCAGGGGTTCCCAACCAGGGGTGCTTGCACCCCCTGGAGGTGCGAGACAATATTCCAGGGGGTGCAAAAACTTGGCTTTTCAAAATTATAGTGTATATGCATAATTCGTTGCCGTTATTTTGAACTTTTGTAAGGGGTGCAAAAATATATCAGAAGCATTCTAGGGGTGCAGGGTATAGAAAAGGTTGGGAACCACTGCTCTAGGGGGTAATGCTCATCTTCATTGCCTAGCTGAGGGAGCCAGTGCTACCCAAAGACATTTCTATGGTCATGTGGCCAGCATGACTATATGCCAAGGAACATGGAATTCTGTTACCTTCCCATTGAAGTGGTACCTATTTATTTACTCACATTGGCATGCTTTCAAAATGCTAGGTGGGTAGGAGCTGGAGCGAATAACGGGAACTCACCCTGTCGCACGGTGCTTGGGTCTCAAACTGCCAGCCTTCCAGTCAACAGGCCAGCATCTTAACCGACTGACTGATGACTATGCAGAAAGTGGAGAAGAAAAATTTGAATTCATGCAGAATTTTCATGGTCTTCTTGTCATTTTCTCATAAGTACAACATGTATTTCATTTTATGGAGGAATGTCCTTTATTTGAAGGGCTCTTCAGTCCAAATGTAGTTTTAAGATCAAGCCTCCAGAAAGGCACCTTTATGTATGCATGCGCACACACGCAAATGTGGCTGCACATGCAAGCACACGAAGGGGCTGTGAACACATGTGCTCTGCAAATGGGTCTGCTAGTGCCGCTGTGAGGCTAGCACAGGCGCGAGGCTCCTGGCGAAGCTAATGTGGTGGCAAGGGGGGGTGAACACGCATACATGCGCCTGCGCACTGGCAAGCCACTCACGTGGCCCAGTGGGCAAGAGACCACAGCCCAGTAGTGGGCTGTGGCCCATAGGCTGGGGACCTCTGCCCTAGAAGATCAAGAGCTTTGGAAATACTCACAGTATCAAATATAAGCATCTGGATAGACATGCAGTTCACCTAGTCACTATCTTCCCTCTGTGGTGCAATATATTCATGTAAACGTCTATTCCTGGTATGGAAAAAACAATAATTTTTATATGATCCATACTTTGATATCAATCCTTGAATCTCCTCCCAAACCATGGAGATAGAGCTAATTTTTCTAAATAAGCATTTGCCTTTTAAACCCCATATAACAATATTTTAAATGCATTTGTCAAGTTTGGGGAAATCAGGAAGTCCATGAAGTTCAAAAGAATACATAGGTTTATTGCTAGCTTATGTTCTCTGTAAGACTCTGAACTATTAATGGTCAAAGCAAATAGGCAGCAGATAAGAGTCAATAAAATTCAAGGTGGGCTGGACTTAGATCTCTATACTTGCTTCTCCATTTTGTAGTTATAGGTTCGGAGAAAAAGATGTGTAGCAATTAGCCAATTGTATTTAATAAATGCCTCCCTGTATCTGTTACTTTTCAGCTGTATTGAATTACAGTTCCTATTATCCTCAGCCAGTATGATTGGGCAATCAGAGTTGTGGTCCTGCATATCTGGAAGACATCAGATTGGGAAAAGTCACTTTATATGAGGCAATACATTATTTGAAGATGCAACATTTTAACGTTTTCTTTTTCTTTACCCCCACCCACTGGAGGTTGCAAATTTCTTTGCAAGGGAAGAGATAAGAATGACAAGGAAGACCATTCTTCTACATTTTAATATCATCATGTTCATAAATATGATTTGCTGACAAGAGCTATATTTGGCTTCTCTGGAAGAACAAAGAGATTTGTTTTTCTGCCCACAAGGGAAAGTGCATAATATTCTGATTCCACATCCTTTCCCCACTAATAATTATCCTCTCGCAGACTTCACATAAGCTTAGAAGTCTGATGAAAGGAATTGCTCATTTCCAAGTGGCTGATTCATCTGTCTCAGGAGGGAGCCCCACACACAATGTGAGACAGAGACAGATGCTTTTCCTTTCCTCCACATGCAAGTGGTCGGCTTACATGTACCCTGTGCACATGTTGTAAAATTGTACGCTGTCCTGAAAGTGATTCTGTGCAGACTTTTCCATAGCTTGATATTCTACTTTCAAGGATAAGAAAAGCCAGCCATTTTCTGCTTAAGCCTGCAAGTCTATTCTATCCCAGCTTATATCTCATTCATTCATTCATTCATTCATTCATTCATTCATTCATTCATTCATTCATTCATTCATTCATTCATTCATTCATTCATTCATTCATTCATTCAGTCAGTCAGTCAGTCAGTCAGTCAGTCAGTCAGTCATTCAGTCATTCAGTCATTCAGTCATTCATGCATTCAGTCACTCATATGTGTTTACCAGAAATCCATATCTCACCTTAGTGCTATTTTCGTTTCAGTTCAGCGGGCAAGCATATATGAATATTGGTCAATCAATCAAGGAAATGGGTGGCACATACATTTTAATTAATTATCTAGTTTGGGGCATGAAGCCAGCTGTGTGACCTTGGACCAGTCATTCTCTTTCAGCCCTAGGAAGCAGGCAAGAGCAAACCACTTCTGAAAAATCTTGCTAAGTAAACTTCAGGGACTTGTCCAGGCTACCTCTGAGAATTAGACATGTCTGAACCTGAGGGAAAAAAGGGCATTCCTTTTTTCCTAGCCATGTAATCCTTTTTATAAGTAATTGATCAAATAAGTAACACAAAGAGACAAGGAAACTGCTGTCCTCCTATTTTAATGACAGTGATATATCTGGTTGTCTTGACTTCACATTCTTTATTAAAATAATCTGTTGACCCAACCAAACAATAATATTTTTTGGCTAAGAGGCCAAGTTTTTTTCGTTGGATAGTTCTTTCCACTAATACCCGGCTTGTGTCCATGAGAGTTGCCAGGCTTGGATGGAGAAGACAAAATGATCTGAGTAGAGAAAGAAATTAAAAACATCAAAATCACTAGTTTTAAGAAAGCTGGAAGAAAGATGTAAACAATATACATTTTACTTTCTATAGTCTTTTATTTGTTCCCAGCAAAATTCCTTTCCACCATCCTATATGATTCCATTTCAATGGGTATGTGAAAATATATACTTATTTTTCACATATTTTTTTCCTTATTTATTTATACAATGACTAAACAGTATAAATGGGAGTAAGTTTGGTAATATATGCCTTTTGGTATGCATTTCCCCAAATGTATGCATTTTGTGCACATATTTTGTTTCCATGAGAACATACATTGCATAATTTTAAAAAGTGTGAAAACCAAAAGATAATTGCTTTCCATATTAGTTTGTGAACTGCAAATTAGGTTGATTCCTGCTAAAATATGAACAAAATGCATTTCTCCCTGACCCTAGCTGAGAGTAATTTGAGAGGCATCACTTTTAGTGATGACATATTAGTTTTATTCCTTACTCGCCTGTGGCTGTCAAGATGTTTGAAACAATCCAAAACCTTGCAGATCTGTTTGCTAGAGGTAGATATGGGTTTAATGTGCACAGTCTAACAACCCCACTTTCAAACTATCTTTAAATCTCTCTTTAAAACAAGTGCCCGAGGCACCAACAGATGTACTCAATGCACCCATTTATTTTTATGAGCTGAATATATGTAAACATATACTTTGAGGAATCATCACTATGTGCTGGTCACACTAAAGCAGGAGTCTCCAACCCCAGTTTTGTGGACTGGGACTGGGCCATGTCATGCCAGAAACTGGGCTGCACAAACAAGCGAAGCCCCATTTTGGGGATGCAGGCAGCATGCAAAACCACGCCCCCTCCGGTCTGCGGAAAAACCTCTCTCCACAGAACCCTGGTGCCCAAAAGCTTGGGAGCTTCTGCACTAAAGGACAGGCCAAGGCTCTGGTAATCATGGGAAATACTAAGAAAGGTACGAAACACTTTCTCGGCAGTTCCTCTCTCGCTAAACATCTCCATATTCAATATGGACTGATGATCATATTGCAGTTTAGCATTACTATTCTCCTTTCTTGTCTCTATTCTTAAAAAGTCATTCAATTTGGATGGCTCATTCCCCTCCATAACCCTGACACTTTTGAGAGCTGAAGCACCACAGCCAAGCAAGGCACCACCATCTTGGGCAGATGAAAAAAAGATGAAAGAAGAAAAAAAAATCTGTCCTATACTTACCAACTAGTTCAATAATATATTCACTACTATACCATGCTTGATATAACTATAATTCCTGATAAACAGATTCTAAAGCTTTGGTATATAGTTCAACATTTCATTTACACTTTAACATTTAAGGAGTTTTCCATAAATCTACTTATATACATTACCCCACACCCCAAGGAGATATCAAATAATCACATGACCATATCTTATGGGTGAGTTGAACCCACACATTTTTTATGCCAGCACCCAGCAAATTTGATACCCATCTTTTCAAATACATTCTTTGGTGAGTCCAATATATCCTAAAGGCACTTTTTTGGGGGGGGGGGGTGAATCAACTTTAATCTCAGATCTGTTTGGTCCTATTTTAACATTTTTAAGGACACAAATCCATTGATTAGGGTTGATTCCAGTTCTTTAGTCCATATTTGAAGTATCATGGAAATGTCTATTTTAAAAATAATCTTGAAGTTTTGAAAGAGATATGTTATAGGTTTTAATTCTGTCATCAATTTGATCAAGTAAGAAAGCAACTCAGGTGCCTTTGAGGCAATCCAAATGTCAAGTTTAAAGTGATTTGTTGGGACCTGCTTGAAGTTTGATGTGAAACAACATGGTTCCTTCCTTTATTCTCCAGATTTTGGTTGAAAGGAGTTAGGACTCTCAAAGTTTTATTATTATTATTTGTTTAACATTGGTAATGTTTATTTTGGCTAGCTCATATTTTTTAGCTCAAAATGGCAAATACCAGATCTGGGGCAGGTGTATATCACAGATGCCATATAACAAGGCTGGAAGGGACTAGTTACATTCTTGTAAAGATATGAGAGAAGAAAATCCACATTTTTAGATGAGACTGTAAAGTTTTCCCTTGATGTTAGAGCAGTTCACATGATTTAAAGACACAGGTTGATAAAAAAAAAGCACTTCTCTTCAAATCAATTAAAGCAGCTACGGTTTTCCAGGCTTAGATAGCAGTTTTGTAAGCTGCATTTGTCTGTGCCTTTATGTATTTCATTTCTGCACATTTTGAAGCAAATCTTTTAAAGGTTTGTGTGGCTCAAATGTCTATCAATCTATCAACTGAGTGATCAAAAAATATCAAAATTCAGAAAATGAAAATTTAAAAATGAAACAGGAAAATAATATTTGAAATAATCTCTTTTCAACCAGGTCCCAGCAGTTCTTTCTTCTCTTTATTTGTGTCAAACAAAGGTACTACTATAATTCTGGGGGTGGGGTGGGGAGTGAAACTTACATGGAACCAAGTCCAGACTCTGTGGTGGATGATCAGATGATCTTCTGGTGGCTTATGAGGTGTGAGGCCTAGCATTATCATATTGCAACAAAAGTTCCTTTTTCTGTTTCCAGATTCAGTTTAATTGTTCTTTCAAAGTTTTGGATGTTGCATGTAGCATTGTATGTTGATAGTGGTGCCAGATTCAAGGAAATCCATGTGTATAATATGATCTACATTCCCAAAATCTGTGACCAAAAATTTTCTCTCAAAAATTTATTGATTGATGCCTTGATTGATTTGCAGATGAAGTTTTGCAATGACATTCCATGGACAAATGCTTCATCTCTAACTCATAACGATCACCTCACATTTCATTGGTTGTTATGATACTATGAAGGAATTGATCATCTTTTTTTTCACAGTGTAACAACAATTACAAGTAAATGTCAATGCTTGAAGCTTTTACCTCTGCAGCAAATCCATCTTACACAAACTTTTTGATACCAAAGAGAATCCAAATCTTAGGTGACCCATATGTCCTTGTGAAATGTCAATGCTGACAACAATTTTCTTTGAGTGTTCCATCAGTTGTCTTTAAACAGTTCATCAACTTTTCCCATGTGAAATTTGTTAGTTGAAGTCAGTTTTCCCAGTTCATTCTTGGTCACATAAATGAGTTCTTCCCAGTTTTCTTTCTTTCTTTCTTTTTCTTTCTATCTATCTATCTATCTATCTATCTATCTATCTATCTATCTATCTATCTATCTATCTATCTATCTATCTATCTATCTATCTATCTATCTATCTATCTATCTATCTATCTATCTATCTATCTATCTATCTATCTATCTATCATCCATCTATCTTCTATCTAACTAGCACTAATCATGTAGATTAGCAACACAGCCTTTTCTCACAGGATTTTTTTTGACAGCTGAAGTGAAAGACCACATACTAAAGAACATGTCAGAGGTTCTAGTGCATCAGTCCTACCACTTAATATAAGCCATTTAACATTGGAAACATTACTTTTCATTCAACCCTCATAGTATAATCATATATAATTTTTATTCAGAAATAAATCTCACTCTGTTCAATGAACTTTATTGCTTTTCATATATATTTCAGATTCAACCTCAGTAAATTTTAACTATGCACCCTAAAGGGCAATACAATAAACGCCTTTTGAAATATGTATTTCAATAACATATTTTAATATTAATTGTTTAGTAACATACAATGTTTCCCATGATCAAGTGTTTTCCCAAGGCTCAGTTTGATTCACTGACAAAATAAATACACAAATAATATTACTGTGATTTGTTCATTAAAAGAGAATATTGCAAAGAAGCTCCGGACAAACCTGAGCCTTTGATGTAAATGAGGAACATGATTTATTAAAACTCTGCTATTCTCTGGGATTAAAAACCTATGTAATTGCCCATAATTTGTAACTGAGCACTGAATGAATTTGGTTTGAGGCGTTACAAATGTTATCACTTAATTTAATAAATCTGATATTATAATGCATCGCTGCAATGTGGAGTCTCAGACAAATTACAATATTTCACAATGACTTGCTGTGATATTTCTTACTCTTTCTGACTTCTCTTTCTGATTGTATATTGTTTTTATCTTCTTTGGTGGACTGTGAGATACCCAAAGTCACTTAGTGTCAGGTGGCACCAAATCATATCATATGAATGAATGAACGAACAAACAATCTGTCTCTTTAACTAAGCCTCAGTTCTTAGATACTTAGCATTATCTTAGCTACTAATAATCTTTTATAGAATCCAGTTAGAATGAAAGATTTTTGAGCCTCACTGATATCTTTAGGAGAGATTATTTCCTTTTTCATTTTGTTTCTGAACTTCACACTTTCTTGTTTTTTGAAGAATAACTGGCTAGATAAAAATAAGAGTTCTTTTCCTATTATAAGGATGATGTACCAAATGCTTATTTTCACATAACCCAATTGACTCAATCTGTTACTATGTCTGGGTTAATAGTGAAGCACCATTAGGAGCAGCAGGTACCTCTTTTATAGAAAACTCTCTGGCCACCCACACTTTCCAATCTGAAAAAGTCCAGTAACAAAAGTTCTGCAAGGAAGCTATCCTTTTTGACTGAATGGAAATATGGGAAGCTGCAGTCCTCTTGAGAGATGTTTGCACCACAAAACCTTGTAAATAAAGAAGTGAGAAAATATCACACTCACTTCACCCATGAAAGTTTCTCTGACATTATGTTCTTCTCAGAAAGCAGGGTCATAAGATCACCCGAAAGGCTGCTGTGAGGACTTTTTGAGGAATGTGCTAAATAAATTCACTCATATTTGCTCTGAGCTCACTCCAACTTTCCATGTTCTGATGAGTTGGCTGAGGCCTGACCTGCTATAGTAATCTGAGAAAGGTTTGAGGTTCAGAAAATAGACAGAGCTTTTGGAATCATGAATATCATACGGATGAATATCTTTAGATCCACATCCAACATGGTTGGTTAAGGACCTTTAGAGGATGATAAATGGCTGGATACATTCACAAGGTTCCAGGGTGGTTCAGCCTATGTTTAAGGAGACAGTGGTGTGGCCCCTCAAGAAGCTATAACTGGATTCGTGGTGTTGGCCAATTTTTGACTCTTTCCCAAACCTTCCTTTCTAAGGAATGTTGTTGAGAAAATTAACTGACTTCAGCTTCAGAGGAGGAAATGCATTATCTGGATTACTTCCAGGCAGGTTTCAAGCCTGGGCACACTTATCTCTTGCAGGACAGGAATGAAGTGGTGAGTTCAACATGGTGTTCCCTTATCACTTGGTGGCCTTTGATATCGTTGTATACTTCTGGACTCAGTTTTCTGGAAACTGTGGCGGTCTGTATGGGGAAGACCAGGCTCAGAATCAACCACAACAAAACCAAGTAGCTTCACATTTTGGAGATACTTGGATCCTGAGATTTTCCATCCTTAATTTTGGATAGAGTTGCACTACTATAGGCAGACTCAATGCTCACTGCTTCACATTTTGGAGATACTTGGATCCTGAGATTTTCAATCCTTATTTCTGGATAGAGTTGCGCTACTATAGGCAGACTCAATGCTCACTTGGGGGTTTCCCTAGATTCACAGCTCTGTTTGAAAGTGGCAAGTGGTAGCCATAGTTCTGAGTGTTTTTGAACAAATCCACCTTGTGCCAACTCATGTATTGGGATGCCTTACTTGGTCACCTCTCATCTAGTTTACTACAGTGCCCTTTACATGAGACTACTCAGAGTCTACAGTTGTGTCATGGGTAATTGTGGACATACCTTGGAATTCCCATATACAATTGTTATTGTGTGAGCTGCACTGGTTGTTTGTGGACTTCTGTGTGCAATAACCACTGTTATTACCTATAAAGCCCTTCATGTTGCAGGCCTGGGTTTTTTTGGAGCATCACCTATCTCCAACTACCTAGACCATTCTGATAGGATCTGACAAGGTTGACATGCTGAGGATCCCATCACTTAAGCTGTGTCATCTAGCTGGACCCAGAGGACATGTTTTCTTTGTCACCATGTGTACTCAATGGAACAGCATTCCCCCAGAGATATGGATGGCCAAAACTCAGACTTTCTTCTTACAGGCTCTGAAATATTAGCATTCCTCTGAGGCCTTCAGAAAGTTTTATAAGCCCATCTTGATTAGTTGTTTAAATTGCTTCTGGTCCAATATGTTTTATTACATTTTATTCCTTTGCTGATCTTAATTGCATACACTTCCCTGAATCACATGTTGAGTGGCCAACTTTATAAACTGAAATAATAAATACATAATAAACATGTTTTTCATTACATGGAATGAAAATTGGTATGAAAACTAAAACCAATACAAAGTTTATTTGTTTCTGCTATGCATCAGTAAGATATACTGAATGTGGGGAATTTATCTTGAAATCTTTAAACGGGTGCCAGGCAAATGATTCACACAAGGAAGGAAAGAATTTCTTAATAAGAAATGTAAACGAACATGTGTTAGGATATTTTCACACCTGTATTTTCTTCCAGAGCAGGGAAATTCTAGTCACAGCAGAAGTGTGAACACCATTGTCCAAGGGTAATCTGGCACAGAATCTTTAACAATTTACACATCATTACTGAGGTGAGAATTTATTCTCCTTCCTTGCCTTTCTGAATTCCACAAGGACAAGAAGGTTGATATTGTATTTTTCAGTCATTGTGGGTTACAGAATACTCTCAGCTGTGGATACTGTTGCCATCAGTCTTGCAAGTCTAAAAAAGCTACATTGATTTATTTACTTAATGGATTTATAGTCTGCATTTCCAGGCCCGAAAAGAGTACTCTGGCAAGCTAAACAAAACAGAGCAAGACAGACGGACAGACAGACATATCAAAAAGACTCAAAACACAAAATTACAAACATAGCAATTCCCATAGTATTAATTAGCAATAAAAAATCATAAATGCAATTGTTCAAAAATTAACCCCAAGAGTTGCAACTTGATTTCCTTTATCATAGCAGTAAGTATGGGTGCCAATTGCTATTTTTCAGATGATGACAGAGGAGGTTCTCTCCCACAAACAGATCTTTGTAAGCCGGGACATATTTAGAAAGATTTTTTTTCCCCTGCAAAGCTTAAGCTCTAGATAGGCTCATTACTGTGAACCTTAACATTTCAGAGCAATTTTTAAAAACAATTTATATCCCAAGGACCTTGATCCTTTATTTGTTTAAATGTGGAGAAGTAATACTATCAATTTTCCCATCTTACTTTCCATTAGATTACTTAATTACATTTTTCCCCCCAAAGGAAATGTACATGGCACTAGATGAGCACATTTTGCTCAGATGGATCTGGGGGTGTTCTGAACAATTTTATCAGGAAGATTTACAACAAGGAAATTTTCTCCAGATATTACTCAAGTGACATTTTTGTCATTTAACTTTCAGCACTACGGGAAGAGTGTCAACAATTTCTCAATTTTAGCTGATGAAGGTCTTTGTGCTAGGTGAAAAACATCTTGAACATTAACCTATGCAAGTAAGACAATGCACATGGGTAGCAACTAGCTTTCTATTCTTTTTTATGAACTCATAATTTGTCTATTTGTTTTAGAGTTGGCAAAATGGCTTTTAGAGTTATTTACATACTGTAGGACAAAGCTTGTTGAGTGAGCAATAGGGAGAACTAACAAGGGAGTTTTGTGTGAGAAGTGGGGAGAGAGCTGAGGAGGGAGAGAGAGAAAGAGAAGGGATTGGAGGAAGAAGAATGGGATAAGCCAGATCGGTGAAAATTGCTGGCTGATTGTTGCTAGCTGTTTTCTGATTGTTGCTGACTGTTTCCAGAGCACTGCTGATTGTTTATTGTGCTACTCATTGTCCATTAAATGTGATAGGAACATTGCTTGCTGCTGAGCAGGTTGAGGTAGTTTCAGGGACATATATGGAAGCCAGGCCCCTGGAAACAAAGCTGACTGATAAAGCAAACAGGGGGTTGTGATAGAGAGAATATGTGTGAGACATTTACGTGGACAGTAAATGAAGCTTTGAGGATCCCTTCTATTGGAAGACAAAATTAAAAGATTTGATGAGAGGGTTTCTATAAGCAACATACCAGGGAAGTTGAAACATCCCTGAATAGAAATGATGACACTCCTTGTAGGGGCAGAGAAAGGAATGCCTGAGATTATAAAAAGGAAGACAAGTGGAAGGGTTTAATTGAGGGAAGCAAAAAGATTAAGCATGGGATTTAGTGTATTTGGGCCAAGTGGAAGGTAGGTTAGTTGAAAAGTAGCATTTTGTAGGAATATTAAGCCCTACAAAGTAATGCAGTTTCTATTTCTTGCTTAAAATGTGATTCTACACAAACCCCTTTCTAATATTGGCTTAGCAAAGAAGCTTATTTAGTAATAATGGTTCTTTTAACATATTTCAGCTTCATTTACAACTTTGTCTACATTTTCTCAAAGGCAAATATTGCTGCTTTGCCCTTGGCTCCCACTTGGACAATATTCATCTTTCTTTGGGATACTGAAAGTAGTTGATTAACATGATGTTACACAGCCATGAATACAAAATCATTAAAACAAAAATGTATACACACTCTATTGATTTGTATCCAAATCAGCTAGGAATCTTAAGGATCTACAGTAAGATATACAGGGCTTATCCCTTTATTCTGCTATATTCCATACCTCTGGCACAATTACTGGGAGAAAGGGTTACACAATGGTGAAATTGAATCTTTGAACACCCTCACATTAGTCTGGTAGCAATTTCATGTCCAGATTAATGAATCCTGAAAGGAAATTGCTGTAAATTTAAAATGAAAAGCTGAGATCTCGGTGAATCAAAACTCATGCAGCTTTCAGAGTGATTGAATTATCCTGCAGCAGAATTGGAAAGAGAAGAATCTACATGGCTATAGGAAATAGGATACATTTTACCCCTGCATTGCTCAGCCGTGGACAGTTATTGGCAAATGTGTAGCTTCTTTGCTAAAGAAGATCTCCCTAAATTGAGCCAATTTAGAAACAAAGGAGAAAATTTCATGGGAAGCTTTTTGTATAATTGGAAACTCAATCATGGACTAATCTCCTGCTCATTTACAAATTGGTCAGTCCATATTTATATCCAGCTTGCCTGCAGAAATATAGATATCAGTAATATTCAGTAATATTCCAAAAACAAGGGATGAATAACAAATTCATTTTATTTGTCTTTTTCCTCTACATCTTTTGAAATCCAGTCTTCTAAACAAAGTAAAGTATACATGTGAATTTTTAAAAAAAAATTCTGAAATTTATAATATAGTTTTTTTTAAAAAAAGTATTAAAATGCATCTAAAGAAAAGGTGTGCACAAAAATGTGTGTATTAGAGCAGCATTATTACAATGCATTGGATTATGAAATAATTACTTTCAAGAGCTGTTCTTCCTAGAACAAATGTTTATACAGATTTTAATATTATAAGAAATGTGCAGGAAAATATGAGCATCATATTGGGAGGGAGGTTTGTGGAATTTGTAAAATGATGTGGAGACAAAATAATTGGCCTTGTGGAACATGAAAAAGTGAATGTATGTGAATGCTTCAGGTTTGACTATCCCTGGAGATCAAGGAAGGCTATTGTTTCATTATAGCCAGACATTACCTCATCAGTGCTAGACATGTTTAAAGGGCCCAATGATGAACCATAAAAGCCTTCAGGAAAAGGATCCCCAAAAATATATGTCCCTGTTCCTTTCCTTAAACAACTGATAAAGTTTCAGTGCTTTTTATTTTCAGTTAGATACTGAGGACATGCCCCAGGTTCAGTCAAATCCTGAATCCAAAGGCACAGGGCAGTGTAATATGGAGAGATTGTTCAAGGCCATGGAAATAGACTTCAGTCTGTGTCTGAATTATCACAAAAGTTTGGATCCAGTCTGTAGATCTGACATTTTGAATTTACTATATCAATCCTCTTGGAAAATATGTTTTCTAGGATAACTAATAGATGAAGAAGAAAAGAGGGAAGTCTTTGGCCATTAATCTTTTCGTTGTAAACACAGACCCAGTGTCAATATGTTCCTCAGAAGAGATTATGCTGCAAATGTCAACAGAAGCAGGTATTGAAAACTGTTCTAAACATTGCCTGTTGAATGGAGCATGGGTAGAATTTACAGAAACCACCCTAGATTTAAATGACTGCTGTAGTTTGCACGTTTAAATGAGTGTATTCATGTCAGTTATATGATAAGAGTGTTACTCTGGAAGCTAGTAAACTCTTGACTCTCAAGAATTATCCAGTTCCCTTTCTTCATTTTTATCACCATTGAATCATTTAAGACTCCATTGCCAGAATTTGACTGCAAAATTTTCACCACACAATTTAGAAAAAAAATAAAAATAAACTCCCCAATAGATATATTAAATGTTAGGTAGGTGTGACGATATAGGTAGTCTTCCCAATTATCATTTCCCAAAGGAATGAAATGTTTCAGTCCTGTCCTTGTGAGCGACATATGTATGCATTATCTGAAATCAACAATAAGAAAAAAGAATAACAATAAGAAAAAGATTTTATGACCCATAAAATCATAAGACAGTTATAAGATGATGGCAAAAATGCTACTTGCCCCTATTCTGGAGTACCGATCAATGACCTGCATTCTTGCCTATAGAATCTATGGCTGACAGAGGGCCTTCATTTCTCCTGAGTCCATGAAGTACTCCTCTTCAGATGGAGTGACCTTTTCTCTTCAAAGATATGTTCTATTTAACATTGTTTTACTGGAAAAAAAGTTTGAGTTGCACATTTCCTGAAAAAAAAAAAGAGATTATTCTTGCTCAGGTCTGGACTTTCTACTGGATGATCTATAAATTCTATGATTCTACTGTCAGGTTATAACAGATGATTTTAGAACATAACCCAATACAATTTTCTACATGATCTTTTCATAAAATCTGATTTCACATAGAGAGTTGATAAACACTGCAATGGATAAATCTTAAAATCTTAAATATTGTAGGTTATTATGGTTGGTTGCACAGTCAGCCAGATCTTTAGACTGGATTTAGCATTTTTACTCACCTATTGAGTCCTTTCCAAGGACTTGGGTTAGGTTTCAAGTTGTTTAAGCTATCATCGTAGGTGGTAAACTGTTCCAAGTAAAGCTGCCTTTTGCAATTGGTGATTTTGGCAATACTGTTGGTGATCAAATGGTGCTCCAGTTGTTTTCAGTTTCTACCCAGGATGCCTATTAATATTGGTATGAATTTTCCTTTCTTTTGCCACAAATGTTCTGCTTATATTTGTAGGTCTTTGTATTTGTGATTTTCTCCAGTTTTTTTTTTCTGTTCTGCTGTCTCATGTACTGCAATGTCAACGGTCCAAACTTTTTTGTTTTTGTTTTTATTAACATTTTAAAAATCTGAGTGTTGTGCAGCAGTGATTCCAGAGAATTTTAGCTTCTTCATTTTTGATTACTTGGTCTATGTAGTATTCCTCCAATTCTTGCTTGCAGGCAAATGGAATTTCTTGCAGATAATCCAATGATCCATTGTTGTTGTTCCTGCTGTTGTTTTTAGTAGTACTACTAGTAGCAATAGATAGCCCCAGTGCTTTTTTTGTCATAGAATGCATGGAACAGCGTTTCGGCACTGTGTCATCAGAGGTGGAGGAAGACGAGGTGGCAGAAGACATGCTGGCTCTGAACAAGCGCCCTCTCAAAAGCCATGGCAACGGTGTCCGTCAGCTGACGCTGCTCACATGATCTGCAACTCGGAAGCTCCCTAAAGCGGTTTCTCCCTCCCCCCCCCCGCTCCGTAAAGGGCTTTTGACTGGAGCTGGAGCTGGAGCTGTGCGTGAGTTCTGGCACCTTTTTTTTTTTTTTTACAAAAAAAGCACTGGGTAGCCCTGTATTTAACTGATGCATTTCCTTCAAATGTGGTGGGAACAAGAGAGCTCTGCAGTCTGAAAATTGAAGACCTAAATTCTTCCCCAAATAATGAAATTGTTTATCTACTTTTGTCTATAACAGAAAGAAGTGCCCAGAATATCCATTATCAGCTAATCTGTGCCGAAGTCTAGTTGTGTCTTTTGGCATTCTAGTTAATATAAACAATAAGCTATTCACATGATCCTGGAAACAAGAATCAGGTTATCAATCTTTTCTTTTTATTGTTGTTCATGAAAAACAATTCAAGTTATCAATTCAATAAATTTTGCCAGTTCTGTTTCCATAACAGTTTGAAATAATTGCTGTTGTTTTGAAGACAAATCCCCCAACTTGGGGTCTCTACTTTCCAATTTATATTTGGCTAGAGTTCTTGCAATTTCCAGCTGGGATGGCTGTTGGCCAATGTGGCTCTAGAAAGGTAAAAGAAAACCACTGTGTATTTCTTTTCAGATAAAATGGGTGCAATTTGGCAGAGTGGCATCCATTAAGGATGAACAGACACATAATTCATGTTTTCTGCTAATGTCTGTCTGGAAATATCTCTCACTTCGAAAACTGCATTAAAAGATACATTGGAGAAAGTTGGGCACAGAAAATGAATGCTTGGGTACTTACGTATGTAACTGCATACAAAATTGATATGTTAATGAGAACTGTATACCAAACATATTTTAAGGACAATAATGTTTGCTCTTTTTCACCCTTCTCCCACCAACCCTCCTTTCCCCTAGTTTGGTAAAAGAAATTGCAGAAAACTGGATGGAACAAACTAATACTTGAATGCCTATGATAAAGATAAGAACTAGGTTTAGACACATTCTTGTTGGTTGGAAATTATGAGAATTTTGACATATATTTGTCTACATATCTAAGGATTCTAGCAGAGGAAACTGCATTAGCATATATTCTTCTACTCGTTAGCTTATTTCCAGCCAAGTGATTTGAAAAGTACTTGGCTGACCATTTCAGAATGGATCAGGTGAATCCACAGTATCTATTTATTAAATCAAAGCAATTTTTGAATGTATTACATGCAATATGTACACATTATTGCATCCTAAGAGCATCGGTGAACTGCATGGATAGATTATGGGCAGTAATATGCTGGTTTGCAAAATTGTCTTTAGATTAGAAAAAAATAACAAAATTAGAGATCCTAACTTGCATAGAATAGTATAAATGTGCTTTGGATAAAACTGGGCTTTAGCTATCCTTATGGCATATTGGCTAACATGTACCTAACTGATGAGTAATATGTCCTTATTATTATCAGGAAATGCTTCATATGGCCAGGGTATGAGTAAGGCTGGTAATGACTTCAGCTTTATGAAAGCTTTGAGTGAAAATATGATGAACAGCATGGGTCCTATGGCCCCATTTGGTGATTACTTCAATATATTGCAAGTTTGCTATAAGAGGCCTAATGATAAATATTTTAAACTAATAAATGAAAATTCAAAAAAGAAAATTAGATATGTCTATGAAATTACAAGAAAAGGGAGAGATGTGCTAGATCTTAATAGAGATAGTTTGATCTTGTGGAGTGGAACTGATGAAAACATTCAACAAAGTGATAGTGTAGGTTTAATTATGAATAAAGGACTAAAATCTTTTTCAGATAATATGAATCAATGTAATCTAAGTTGTGGGGGATGATATCAAAGTAGGGATCCATAGATATGTGAGAGTTGTGTGTTTTACTCCATTGAATTGTGATAATAGAAGAACCAGCTTTAGGAAAAATTGTGCAACATTCTGAATGAATGCAACCTCAGGGAGGGAGAAGAATGTTGGTAACCTGAATGGATGGGCATGTAACTAAAGTGTACATATAATAAAAAGTGATTGAACTATGCAGAAACCCAAGAATGAATGAGAAGGATGATTATTTGGAAAAAACATCCTTAGAAAAAGTTTTATTTCCTTCAAATACATGCTTTAAGCATGTCAATCCTTTGTCACACAAGGGAATAAATATTAAAAGCCTGATGTTATAGTTTATGGTAGAAGACTGAAAGAATGAATTTGGGATACAAGAATAATAGCAAGTTCTAATTTTTTGGTGACAAAAGTGGATTTGGGGGGGAAAGGTGGACATTGAAGAAAAGGAAAGAATAAAAAAAACAAAATGAAAATAGAAAGTTTGCAAGAAGGTTTAAGTTTTGAAGTCAAATATTAGATTTCCAGATACCATCAAAGTTTATGGACAGTGTTCTTCAGAAAAAAAGAATGTCAAAGCAGTTTGAAACAGAATGAAAAGAATTATGTTACAAAGTCTTTCCAAAATGTGAAGAATTACATTAATGCAAAATAGGAAAAAAGATTTTAGTGGATTGGTATCCTGAAAGAGGGGGTGAAGATAAAATGCAGATAAGAGAAGAGCTACCATATAATAATATATTCACTTAAAAGTATAATTGCAAAGAATGTAGTAGAAGAAAGCAAGATTTATTAAGATTGAAAGTTGCAGCCAAAATATAGTGATTTTGATGGATTTTTTTTTAAAAAAAAGCTAGTTTGAAATGGAATAAAGATGGTTAAAGAAAGAGCTTCTATCAGAATGAATGGATATAAATAATGAAAATATTTGAGAAGAACTTGAAGTGAGGGAATGGTGGCAGCAATATTTTCGAGATTTATATGGTAATAATGATATATTAAGCAGAAGTATGGTAGCAAATTGTATAACCGTTAAGTCTCTAAGAAAAAAGGGGATTTAAAAGGGAGAAATAAATATTGTGAGAACATTGAAATATGGTATGATTGAAGGTACAGAGGGTAATAGGAAAATTACTAAAATATGGATCTACTAAGTCTATGGAGTATCACGCAATATAACATATATGTGAAGACTGCTACTATTCCTGATGATTGGACGAGTATCATTATTATTCCCTATACAAAAGCAAAACTGACAAACTGAATGCAAAAATTATAAGGGAGTTAAGTACGCTTAGGAATATCTTTGGTAGAATCTGGATTCAATTTCTCAATATGAGAAATAACAATGAGAAAAATTCAGAAAGAGCCATGCTGATCAGAAGGTATAAGGATTAGATATTGCTCTTCAGCAGGTCCTGAGAAATGTAGGAATGCAAGAAAGAAAGCTTATTATACATTTATTGATTAAAATAAAGTGAATAGAGTTGAATTATGGAATGATCTGTGAATATGTAGGGTGGTTGCTGAATTAGAAAAGAGCAGTAGATGACAGAGGTAGAACATTATTAAGAAAAAAACGGAGTGCTGAGCAAATGGTTCAACACTAAAAAGGAAGCAAGTCAAGGATGTATGATGTTCCTTGGTTGTTTAATGTATTTATGAATAAAAGTATAAAGAATCATTGTGGTGATTGGTAGAGGTATATTGAGCAGGGATGTGAATCTGTGCATGTAGGTTTGAATGCAGAACACTTCTTAATTTATGGATCTGCAAGGCACCCATTCTGATTGATCACTCAGACAGAAACAGAGAACTTCCTTCCTTCCTTCCTTCCTTCCTTCCTTCCTTCCTTCCTTCCTTCCTTCCTTCCTTCCTTCCTTCCTTCCTTCCTTCCTTCCCTCCTTCCTTCCTTCCTTCCTTCCTTCCTTCCTTCCTTCTTTCTTTCTTTCTTTC
The DNA here is from genome assembly GCA_023970755.1 of Azemiops feae. Classification (NCBI taxonomy): domain Eukaryota; kingdom Metazoa; phylum Chordata; class Lepidosauria; order Squamata; family Viperidae; genus Azemiops; species Azemiops feae. The sequence goes on from JALGBA010000683.1 coordinate 3,174,281, forward strand.
TTTCTTTCTTTCTTTCTTTCTTTCTTTCTTTCTTTCTTTCTTTCTTTCTTTCTTTCTTTCTTTCTTTCTTTCTTTCTTTCTTTCTTTCTTTCTTTCTTTCTTTCTTTCTTTCTTTCTTTCTTTCTTTCTTTCCCTTTTAGTCATTGTTGACTCTTTGGCAACTGCCTGGTCAAGCCTCTGCAATTTTCTTAGCAAGATTTTGCAAGTGGCTTGCCCTTGTCTCTTTCCTAGGGCTGAGAGAGAATGACTAGCCCAAGTTCACCAGTTGGCTTAGTGCCTAAGGCAGGACTAGAATTCACGGTCTCCTGGTTTCTAGCCTGATGCCTTAACTGCTATACCAATGGCTCTTTCAGAGAGGACTCTCATGCAACCAGGCCCTGTGCCATGAAAAGCTTTATAGATGTTAAAAATGATGATAAAATGATAAAAAGCTTTATAGATGATATAGATGATACATAAAATGGTATAAAACTAGAGAGAAAATTGAATTTAGTTATTTTAGTAGAATGTTTACGAAGGTGGGAAACAGATGTGGTCATTAGTAAGTAGTAGTGGGGAAGACCAAGGAAGTCTTCCAATGATTAAACAGCTAAAAACAATATCTCAAACATTATTTGTTTCTCATGCCTTTAATTTCTTTGCCTTACAGTTACTTACCCCCAAAAGAAAAGCGTGTGGGAAATATGCTCAAATATCCCTGTGTTTACAAATTATAACATCAGAGTTGAAATACAAATTCATGCTGAAATTCCTGTTGGTGGAATAGATACAAAGTCTTCGGAAGTTAATTAAACTATTTATTTTGTTATATTGTATTATTTTGTTGAGTCCCAGCTATAAGCAGCCATTTTATCAACAACAATGCAGCAAGTGTTCTTTCTCCCAGGCTGCCTTAGGCAAGCAGATGGCCCTTCCTACAGATCTTACCTCTTCATTCATCACAGTTCTGCTGAATGCATTTAATACAGTGCCAAATGTATAAATATGCAGAAAAATAGTAATTGCAGAGGGACGGAAAGAGAGGAAGCAATAACTAGAATTAAATAGGCCACAACTTGATTAAGTAGACCATATGGCATAATACATCGTTACAGTGCTCCTGGTAATTTATATGTTTTATTCTCATCATTTCTTATATTTTTTTTCCAATCATATCTTCAGTTCATCTTAACTCAGCTGCCACAATGTAATTTCTATAATTTTTAAACAGAATGTGCACTAAAATTTCTGGTATATTTTCATTGTCTTAGTGACATGGGTGGCAAAGAAGCTTAATAAAAAAAAAATAAGTATAGATATCTCCCAATGTTTGCATTTTAGTTTGCAAAAAAATGAATCTGTTAGGCAAAATAAACAACATTCCCTCATATAATGCTTTATTGTACATTATTCCCATGAATATATGCATTGTTGTGCAAATTTTCCCCGAACATAAACTATTGTTGGTAGGCAAACTCAGTGCTTTTTTTGTAAAACAAAAAGGTGCTGGAACTCACACACGTCATACAACCCGCCTTGCCTACCCTACAAGGTTCCATCCAAAAAAGGTGCCGGAACTCCGTTCTGGGCGTTCTATGAGAAAAAAAGTCCTGGGCAAACTAATGGAAAATTCAGAGAAGTTCTAACGTTGAAGATAGCTCAGTTTTGGCTATTAAGTTGGCAATGTGAAATTAAATAAATTTACATTCCACTTATTTTGATTCAGATTTGAACTGAATAAATCTCTCTTCCATCCCTAACCTTCACTACTATAGGAAGTCAGTGTGTTATGAATGCAACTTAGTTAAAATTGCCTCCTGGGCACATTCATATAGTCCACATTCAGACAGCAGATGTTTTGTGTAATCTAAATCTAAATCCTTCTGAAACCTTGGATATTGTGTTACTGCTCATTTGCTACCGATCTCAAAAAATAGGACCAATTGGAATATTTGGTTATGCTAGCTAATACATAGCAGTTCAATATAGTCCTGTAGAATCAACATTCTTCTATCCTAAGTACCTTTCTCTTTCTATGCAAGTTTAGGAAGAAGAGATGAGTGCTAATGCATTGGAAGAAAGCAGATTATATTCTATAAATGAATAATACAATAATAATGCAGACTTTGTAGCTATGGACTTTAAAAGCTCTAGAAAAGACTTTCTGTAGTCTTCACTTATATACAACATTCTTAGAGTGTTTATGAACATTCCACTTATTTAGAAATTTCACGAACTCTTCCCCCCCATCCCCTTTAAAATAGGTTGGCAAAGAAGCCCCAACAAAAGATGTGTTGTATGCACTCATACTTTTAATAGAGAATATACTCTTGAAGGGCAGGCCAAAGTGTATGTGTATACCTATATGTGTGTTTGTGTGAGTCTTTGTCTCTATCTATCTATCTATCTATCTATCTATCTATCTATCTATCTATCTATCTATCTATCTATCTATCTATCTATCTATCTATCTATCTATCTATCTATCTATCTATCTATCTATCTATCTATCTATCTATCTATCTATCTATCTATCAATCATCTATTTGTCGATCATCACTAAAATTCCTGTTGTTGTGATCTTTATCTGGGCAAAATAGTGCTTCCTAGTGCAACAATTTTTGAACCAAGGTAGCTCAAATGGGCTAACTTAAAGAGGTTATCCAAAATTCAAGACCCATATCTCCTGAGAGAATGAAATTTGGGGAAGTAATGGCTGCTTCAGGGCTACTGGCTGTTCCTGTGTTGCTGGGCTACTAGCACATGATTTTCATTTTTAATGTTCCATGACAGTTTCCCAGCCATTCTCACAATCCTTGCTTCCTCCACAACCCAGGAGCAAGGAATTGACTCATCATGTGGCTCTTAAAGAAGCAACAACTTTAAGGTGCACAAAGTAAGGTCTGGATATTTTTACTGCTTATGTGCTCCTTCCCTTTCATACAAACATGCATATGTATCGATATCCCGTCTTTGTCCATGAACTCAAGGCACATACATAGTGCTCTATCCTCCTATATTTCTTTACAACAAGGTAGATTGTGAAGTAGATTGGGCTGAAGTCACCAAGTTTCTACTCAGATGAAGTAGAAACAGGATCTCTCTAGTGTCAGTCAAATACATTAGCCACTATAGCGTAGCCCTTGCCCATTTCGCTTCATTTTTCAATGGCTTCGTACTCTGAAACTGAGTGTAGACTTACCCCTTCTTCCAAATAGCATCCTTTGGTGCCAAAAAAGCCTTTCCAACAAGGAATAGTACATCTGTGATTATTCAACAGCAAATCCATCATTAAATCAAACATTTAGTGTCAGACACCAACCAACATTATTCAAATGTAATTCATGTATTCTCAGTACAGCACAGAACTGAGAATGGATATACCTTTAATAAACCTAGTTTATTTCTTTATCAAATTTATATGCCACTCATCTCATGGTGCAAGTTACTCATTCTCTTTAATTAATTCTCTGTACCAGTTACATGCTGGAATATTATCCATACTATTAACAAGTCCAACTGTACTGCAATAGATAGAAAGCTCAATAGATAAAGTATGCCATTTGTTCATATGTATGTATCATATATTGTTTGACTTGTTTGGAATATCACAATAAAAGCTTTCTTTCAATTTTATTTTTATTGAACATTGCAACAGTTAAAAAAGTAATCCATAGCAAGCTTCTAGGAATCCTGTCAACAAAGAAAACGCCACATCTTCAGAAGGTGTGACTCATTAGACCAGAACATTTAATTTTCTTTCTACCATGTGTTACACATTTTTATATTGCTCAAAAATCTTTCATCTTCGGCATCAGTTCTTGTCAGCTTACAAAACTATGACTCAACTAGATTAATTTGCCCAAAGCACAGGAGTATCTGTTGATTCAGGGTCGAATGTTGTAGATATCCCAATAGAACTCCCCACTAAGAATGACATGGAATCACAATGAAAGAAAACAATGATAAAAGAGTGACTGTATCCACCCTGGACAAATGAATCCTAGCTGACTGGTGAATTGGAATTATACTGTTGTCATCTTGAAATAATAATTACTAATCTTATTACTTGAATAATCCAAATAAGAACATTTTCTCATATAATGCTTCCTTTGATAAACTAAGCTTCTAATAAGGTCTCCCCCTCTTTATATGTATCAAGTTTCTTTAGACTAATAAGATTTTTCTCAGATCTTCCATAGTATCCCAGAGACAATTCGATTTCACTTGTCTTTTATTTCTTCTCTAGCAGGACAAATGAATCCTAGCTGACTGGTGAATTGGTTGTAGTATAGTTACTCCACACTATAGAGCGTTGAATTGGGAGTTCTAGTTATGAATTTTGCAAACTGCCATGAGTTAATGGTCATAGGAAGGACATTGTTTTGCAATCAGGCTTTCCATCCTTCAAAGATGGGGGCCAATATTATTGACTTATCTTATAGGTCCTAGAAAGAATCACGAATCACACGCAATCAACGATATTGTCACTATCATCACCATCACCTTCACTACTACTTACGTTATTCTGGCCACCCAAAAAATGAATAGGATGGTCATTTGAAAAAAGAGGAATTAAATATATAACTCTTTTTTTCTTGCAAGTATGTTTTTTACAAAAGAAACCATTTTAATAAAGTTTAATATGTTTCAGAGTCCCTAGTCAGCACTTGACAAAAATTAATTGAAACATCTGACACTTCAGGGCTTAGCTTAGTTCCTAGGCTAGATTTGGTAGAAATGTATAGACCTAATTTGGCTAGAATAGGGTTTTTTATTATAGAGTTAGGGTTAGGATTAGGTTAGGGTTAGGGCTGCAATGGGGATGTGTACATGATCACAGTGTTTAAACTCTCTCTCTCTCTCTCTCTCTCTCTCTCTCTCTCTCTCTCTCTCTCTCTCTCTCTCTCTCTCTCTCTCTCTCTCTCTCTCTCTCTCTCTCTCCACTTCCATGAAGTACTGCATATCTTAGTTAGGCATTGTTGTCATATCCATGAATCTAGTTATTTCATACCGAAAACAGATCTAAGGATCTAAGGACCCTTCTACACAGCTCTCCAATCTGTGAGCCAACAAAGAAATAAAATAAAGGTATTGCCAGTCTCAGTCAATCTTGTTCTGATTTGCAACTGGAAAATAGTGTCTTCATTTCCTATGCATCCCCCCTCACACACACACTTACCAATATAATCAACTAATGTGAAAACCATTTGCCAATCACGGCACTGCTTCTTAGTTACCTGTCAAAATTCTCCTCTAATACCCACTTTGCCAGTTGTATCAGAACTTGCCTCTACATAAGTGTGGTAGCTGGTGGAGCAGGGAGGAAACCCTTTGCCCACCATGTCTTAAGCTGATCCCCAGTTCGGAGATTTGGATCACCTCAAATAGCTGACAGTCATGTGTGTGTGTGTGTGTGTGTGTGTGTGTGTGTGTGTGTGTGAGAGAGAGAGAGAGAGAGAGAGAGGGAGGGAGGGAGGGAGGGAGGGAGGGAGGGAGAGAACTATCATGTGGCTAGTTACCACACAATTTTCACATCTGTCAGCTCTTTAGGCTGTATTTGGATATGAGTTTAGCACTTTTATGAAAGAGTGGTAAACAAATCTTCAAGAGCAGCCTGAAGAATAGCCTATATAGGTATGTGTGTGCTGTGAAGTAGTAAAGAGACTTTCTCCATGAACAGCATGCCAGCTATTTGGAGCAGTCCTAGTTTCCAGTCAGGAATCAGACTTAGGACCAAT